>JAGFNQ010006360.1:0-25000 GCA_024364735.1 Boesenbergia rotunda
AGTCGACTGATCTTTCTGTACAGTGTATCAGTCGATTGATCCAAGCATCAGTCGACTGGTCCACCCCTAAACCTAGGGTTTTCCTTCCCGTATACAATTCTCTCAGCACTCGGACCCTCACGACTCAGCTAACCCTTCATCCAGCAGTCTCAACCTGTTGTCTTTAAGCCTTCTTCGACTTTGGCTCTCATCCCTCGGATGCATGCAAGCCCACAGCTCGTCTCCCCATGCCATTCTTCGCGTATGCCTCGAAGTGCGCTTCCCTCAGCTCATTGTTCCTGCTTTGTCCATGGTCCCTCGGATGCATGCAAGCCCACGACTCGTCTCCCCATGCCATCCTTCACCGACCCCGAAGTTGTCTAGCTAAGTCTATGTGTATCCTGCAAACTTGCACACTCAAATACACATATCAAAACACAAGTGTGAACCTATCTTAAACTCTTTGCCCAAACATCGAAACACATGGTCACTCCGGACCATAGATTGCCCCAACAGAATCTAGTATATTTTTTTATCAAATTGAGCACGACTCTTTTTCTGCTTAGCCAATCGATTAGGAGTTGTATTCAATTTAATAGAAAATATATTAGATTTTAATTAAATGATGCTAAATTCAGAAGGAACTATATCTCAAACAAGTAAAAACTTCAATAACTAATCAAGTGGGTCAAGGTTGAATTATCATGCTCAATAACTAATCAAATAAGTAAAAATTTCAAACAATCAAATAAGCTTGAATTGAGAGTTTAATAACATCTAAACGAACCAAGCTCAAACCAAGATCAAACCATGCTTCAATTAAGAGCTTGAAAACAACTAAACAAACCAAACTCAAGCCAAGCTTCATACAAGTTCGACACACAAAGTTGTGTTAATCAGACTAGTACAATAGACTTTGTTTTGCAGTTGAAAATAGTTGATGACCTCTATGTTGGTGCAATCTTTGTTAGGTCAGGGTTGACCTAGTTTGACTAGGCTTGGGTGAGCTTATGTCTGGTAAGCTTGGTGAGCTTAAGTTTGGATGTCTGATAATGATGTTTGAATATCGTGTGAGTAAAGTAGGTCAAGGTTGACTGGAGACTTGACTGGAAGAGACCTAGTGGGACTAGGTGAAGTCTAGGTGGATCGGAGAGATCGCACGCTGCACAGGAAACGTCCTAGTAGGACTAGGTTAAGTCCAGGTGGATCGGGGGAGACTGCATGCTAGCATGGGAAAAGTTCGATCGGGGAGATCGCACGTTGGCACGAGGAATGTCCTAGTGGGACTAGGTGAAGTGCAGGTGGATTGGGGAGATCGCACGTTAGCAAGGTGGAAGTCTACCGAGAGACTAGACCTAACTCGAGCGTTAGGCAAATCTGGTTGGGAACTAGGTTAAGTCCTAGTTGGAAACTAGACAAGAAAAAATTCAAGTCGGTCAAAGGCATGATCGGACACTTGGTAAGGAAGTCCTAACAGGTCACGGTTGATCGGGGTTAGGTAAAGGAATCCTAGACTTGAGCTAAGCAAGGTAGGATTGAGCAATCGATTAGGTAGTCGGTTGGGTTGTTATCTCGCAAGAACAGAAAGTGGACCGTAATCAATTGGGTAATTGATTAAGGCGGACCCTAATCAATAGGGTAATTGACTAAGGCAGACCATAATCGATTGGGTAATTGATTAAGATGAACCGTAATCGATTGAGACAAATGAGTTGTGAGAATAGAAGTTGACTGAATCAATTGGGTAATCTATTCAGCCTTCTCTTAATCGATTGGTCAATCGATTAAGGTGTCTGGTAATCGATTAAGGAGTCCGGTAATCGATTGGGCAATCGATTACAACAGTTTTGCATGAGAGCACAGAAAAGTGCTTAATCGATTCAGCAATCGATTAAGAACTTCTTAATCGATTGGCTAACCGATTAAGCTTAAAAAAATAGCCGTTGAATGACTAAGTCTAACGTGGTAATCGATTGGGTAATCGATTAGGGAATCTTAGGTGTCGGTTATATAGGGGTTTTACGCAGGTTTGAAGCTATCGCTCGCGCAGCTCTTCGACGATTCTCCTCCTCCTTCATCGTCATTTCAAGTGAGGTCTTGGAGCTTAGTGTTGTTGCATTTCCAAGGATCAAGAGGCGATTCCAAAATTGAAGAAAGCAAGAAAAGCAAAAAGAGCTAAGTTGTGTAAATCTTGTAAGATTTCTATTGTATTTGCTTGAGTTTCTTGTTGTATCTTCTTGTATGCTTGTAAGAGGTTTCTCCACCTCAAGAAGGAAATCTTTCATAGTGTATGAGAGAGTGAGGAGAGCGGATCCTTGGATTAGTCACCTCAAGGAGGTGGATACTAAGTAAAATCAAGGTGTTAACATTGCTCAAGTCTTCCACTGCAACAAATCATCAACGAGTAAAGATCGGAGCTAATCACCCTCCCCCCTCTAGCTCTCTTACCAGTCCTAACAAGTGGTATCAGAGCAAGGTTGCTCTTCTTTGGACTCATCGCCAAGAGAGTAAGAGCTAGAGGAGGAAGAAGAAGTTTTGAAGAAACCCTAATTTCAGGAAGCCATCATCAAGAGGGTTTAACTTCAAAAATAGAGTTTCGCTACGACATCCAAGCACCTCTACCTTACGACAAAGCAAATTTCAATATTTGGAAAACAAAGATTGAAATTTCCTCATGATGGAAATAGAGCAATGGTTTGCTCTAACGGAAGGCTTTAAAGCTCCAACAAGTAGCAAAGGGAAGCTCCTCAAGAAAAGCAAATGAAGTGAGAAGCAAATCAAGAGATGCGAGGCCAACGGCAAAGTGACCAAATTATTGGTCAATTTATTGCCAAGCACCATCTTGGACAAAATTGAAGAATTTCAAGATGCCAAAGAGCTTTGGAGCAAATTGGCAAAGCTTCATGAAGATCCCTCCACTGTACCAAATCAAGACAAATCCAAAGAGGGAGATTCATCGGAGGAAGAAGATTCGGAAGTTGAGAGATGTTCAACATCCGAAGATGAAGTTCAAGAGGCCTCTACCTCTAGGATTGAGGGGGAACAAAATTCTCCATTGACATCGGATCAAAGAAAAGTTTCACCATCATCATCCGAGGTCAATAAAGAAAAAGAAGAATCGAGTGCCACCTCTACACCCCAGAAGGAATAAAAATTTTAATTTGTAAAAATAAAAATCACATTATTTGTTTTGAGTGTAGGCAAAAAGGACACTATAAGAGCAAGTGCCCTAATTTGGTCAAGAAGAAGATGCAAGTAGCACCCAAAACCAAGGAGAAGGCAAAGGAGGTCGGCCGCATGGTACAGAAAGATAAGAAGTACATTGTGTGCTTCTCATGCAAACAAAAGGGACATTATCGAAACCAATGTTCAAATTAAGGGAAAGGATCCGACCAAGAACAAAAGAATGGAGCTCAAATCAAGGGGGAGCCTCCAAGAACAAGACTAAGGTACCATTAGGTAATGGTACTTATTTTCGTCATGATAAAATGCATGCTAAAAATAATTATTATCACTTTAATTCTATGTATCATGAAAATAGGAGGCATGAAAAACCTAAGGCGAACTATAGAGTCTTCCATGCTAGGACTACAACATCTAAGGATAGGAAACAAGTTAGAACATTTCATGGTAGACCTACCCAACCCAAGGCCAAGAAGAATAATTACCAAGGCAATCATAGAAAATCAAGCCTTGAGAAAGTAATGTTTGAAAATCAAGTTTTGAGGTAAAAACTTGAAACATTAGAAAAATCCCTCAAAAGAATAGAAAAATTTCTTAAGGGATCTAAGGATCAAAACCTAGATTTAGGAAATCAAGGACCCTCTAGGGGCAAGAAAGGGTTGGGGTACAAACCTAAAGCCATAAATGATGACCCATCTTACCATAGAGTTTCATATAGGTATGGAACTCAATCTAGGTCTAGAAGTCAAGTCAAGGTCACAAGGGAAGCCATCCCTAGAGTTGACCAAGACAAGACCAACATAAGTAAGGCTTTGAAGAAGCCTAGGAAAGTCATTAGGAAGGTATCAAGGGAAGTCATCCCTAGTGAATACCTAGAACACCCAAGGTGCACCAATAGGTTTTGGGTTCCTAAGAGTGTGTTCGCCACACCCTAGATAGGTCTAGGGAGTGTCAACTCAAATTGGAAGGGTAATTAACCCTGTTAGGACCTTTTCGTTAAGCTAGAGGGGGGGGGGGGGTGAATAGCTTTCTTTCGATTTTTCTTCCTACAATGGTTAGCAAGCGCAAACGAAAATCTCAATTCAAAACTAAACAATGCTAACACATCACCTTTACGTGGTTCGGAGATGAAAACTCCTACTCCATGGCTGCCCATAAGGTGGATGATCCCGATCCTTCGGTGGATGATTCCCCGGAGCACCTCCGGCTAGCCCTCGTCGCTCCTTGTGGGTGGAGAAACCTCGCCACAACCCTTTGACACGACCTGAGCACTTGTAGGCTACTAACAGGCTCTTACCAAGCTTATTTCGCCAAAGAAAACCAGCCAAACACGAGCTCCCTTAATAGAGCTCGAATCTAATTTGACAATTACCAGTCGACTGGTGCAACACCAGTCATTTGATCCACTCTGAATTTGAATGCCGCTGCCTGTCGTTTCGAATTCTGGCCTATACCAGTCGATTGGTCCATGGGCAGTCAACTACATCAATCGACTGGTCCATGGGAAGTCGACTGATCTTTCTGTGGACTTTATTAGTCGACTGCCCTGGCACCAGCCGACTGGTCCACCCCTAAACCTAAGGTTTCCCTTCCCGAGTACATTTCTCTCAGCACTCGAATCTTAGGATTTTCCTGTTGGGTATAGCTTGGCGGGGTTCCCTAGCAAATACCTAGTCGATCCGAGAGACCTCTCTATGCCTACGGATTAAAAATTTAATCCGAATAGAGAGCCGTTTCCCATTGACCGTCTCGTGCCGTATCGAATGACCCAAATTGCAACTTAGCCAATTACCAAAATTGGCATTGTAATTTGCTCGACCGTTCGACCGCGGAAAGGCGACGAGTTGATAGCCGGCTTTTGTGTTTATGGTCGAGGTCCAGTTAAGAATTTATTAAACATATTTTGCAAGCAAAACAATAAATTCTAACACATAAAATGACGAGACATATCAACATGGCACATAAACGACACAAGGATATACAAAGGAGCGTTTGGAAAGTTATACCTTTTCGATCACCTCACGGTCTTCTACCTTATGTCCCTCCCTTCGTGGACATCGTGTGGGTGACAATCTACAGCGATCCAAGATCACCAAGAGCTCCAATCAATCCACTTCTCCAACCGGCCGAAGCCCTAGCACCTAGGGTTTGCGCCGCCGACCACCTCTTCCCTTCCCTTTGCGCCGCCGTCCACCGGAGCCGGCTCCCAGCCCTCTGGATCAGCGATACACCTCGAGAGGAAGATGAAGAAGAAGAAGGAATGAAATAACCTTCTTCTCAGCCATAAAAAGCCCACGCAATCTCGTCTTCCTCTTGCTTGCGACGTCGGCGCAACCCAAGGTTGCGCCGCCTACAGCCGGCTTCCGGCGCCTCCCTCGGCCTCCCTGAGCACCACGCAAGGTAGAGGACTCCTCTATCTTGCTTCTGTAAGCCTCAGCCGGAGTTTGGTGGAGGAGGGAAGAAGAACCGAGGAGCTTCCTCTTCTTCTTTGTTGCGCCGCCGAGAGAGAGAGAGAAGGAGAGGAGAGGGTTTTTGGTCTTGGCTCTAGGATTGATTAATTGGCTTGGTTTCTTGATCTCATAGGGTATTTATAGGGCTAAGGCAAGGACCAAGAGGAGGAGTTGGTTCTTGGCCCGCTAATGGATCCAAATCCGATCCATTAATTAAGATCCATTCCACTAAAGGATCTTAATTGAACTCACCTCACCAACCCCCATATTTTCATATGGGCTCCACATATTACGAGTCGTCCATCCCCCCGTGTTTAAGATTGCACATGCCCGTTAATTAATTAAATTACTGATAATTTAAATTAATTAACATCTGGATCCTTAATTAGTACCACTCAACCTTATCAACATGCCGGATCAAATCCACCTGCAGGGTTTGGCACGATAAACCTTTTGAGCTCATCAAGGGGGCATCATCATCCTGACTCATCAGGACACGAATTCCGTCAATAATTATCGGCACATCATATTATTAATATTATTTCCCAACTTACCGGGTCTGTCGATCTAACAGAATAGATCTCGCCCTTTGATAAATCAAAGAAATAATAAATAATAATATATGTCCGATATTATTTCGAGATTAATGAATCGTCCTCCATAATAACAATTGAAGTCCTATCCAATTATTCAGTCAGTACAAATCGGATAACCTCGGGTTTCGGTCCTGCTCAATGTACTCACAGCACACTAGTGTAGTCCTATGGTCAAGACCAACCACACCTGACTACACTACATCCATCCCGATGGGTTGCCCAATTCCATCTAGGGGGTGAGCCTCTATTTATGCTAAGTAAGGTACTGATAACATGATCTTCTGTGTGACACCACACACCATGTTATCTACAATGCTAAGCAATGGGACTTCGTGTATGTACTATTATAAACAAACACCTAGTGTAGTGTGATTCTCTTTTCATAAAAGATGTTTATATAATAAAAGTCATGTCTTTCAGTATACACATCTTACATTCCCGAGTACATTTCCCTCAACACTTGACCCCTCACCACTCAGTTGACTCTTCATCTAGCAGTCTCGATCTGTTGCCTTCAAGCCCTCTTCGACTTTGACTCTTGTCCCTCAGATGCATGCAAACCCACGGCTTGTCTCCCATGCCACCCTTCACGTATGCCTCGAAGTCCGCTTCCCTTAGCTCATCGTCCCTACTCCAGCAGCCTCGATTTGTTGCCTTCAAGCCCCTCTTCGACTTTGGCTCTCGTCCCTCAGATGCACACACAAGCCCACGGCTTACCTCCATGCCACCCTTCGCGTATGCCTCGAAGTCTGCTTCTCTCGGCTCATCGCCCCTACACTGCCCACAGTCCCTCAAATGTGCACACAAGCCCTCGGCTTGCCTTCATGTCATCCTTCACCGGCCCCGAAGACGTCCAACTAAGTTAATGTGTAACCTGCAAACCTGCACACTCACATATACATATTAGATCAACATGAAATCCTAACTTAATCATATTGACACACACATCAAAACTCATGATCTACCTAATCAACCTTGGGTCGATTGCCCCAACAATCTCCCCCTTTTTGATGTGTGACAATATGTTCAAGTTAGGTGTAAATAACAATAACAATTTAAAATTAAAGACAGTAATTTAAGCAGCATAAACACATGCATACTCCCCCTTAACCTAGTCCTCCACATAATTTTCAATTTTCTATAACCAAAAGTTAAGTTACACACTAACTTCACAAGTTAAGTTAAAACCTAACTTAACACCACAAGTTCTCCCCCTTTGATACCAAAAAAAAGATTGCCCCAAGCAACTTTAACCCTAGTATTAATGAGAACACCTTTCTATTTCTGAAAACCCCCAGAAATCAGAAAATAGCCGTACCAGTCGACTAACTTAGCACCAGTCGACTGGTGCCTACAATTCGCAAACCTACAAAAAGATCAGTCAACTGCCCCAAGGGCAGTCGACTGATAGTCAGCAATCTGAATTTTCCAGCCGAAATTCAGAAACCTTTAAAAAATTCCACAAAATTCAAAAAATTCTGAAATCTTGCAAGCATATTTCTTATGATGTATTCTATCCTAGAAAAATATAGTTTTGTGAAAATACCTAATATGCTTGACTTTTTGACAAAAATTCCAGTTCTTTGAAACTATATTCTAATCTAGGAAGGAATATAGTTTATACAAAATATTACTAACCAGACTCATGCGCCTAGCTATGAAGATGCGCTGTAGAGGAGGTCAAGGATTATCAAAATACTGATGATAGATTTGATCAATAGTAATATTGGGTAAGGTCAATGGCTCAGTGACTATAGGGAAACAAGTAAACAGATTATCCGACACCCTACACCCTAAAAATGCTCCTAATAATGCAGGTGTGAACGGAATGGTAACTCCCTGTACCATAGACTCATATGTCCCGTCATGGGTATCAGTACATGTAAGATTGGCATAAAATTTCTTACTTAGGTCAAAATTGACAAAATGTTGACAATATACTAATTTCTCTAGCCCAAAATGCGTGATTATCTCAATAATATGAGGAGTGATCTTCTGAAAGTATGCTTGATTGAGATAACGACAATTCATCAAAATAAAGTTAGCATTGTTAAATACTCGCTGGCAAGCCTCGGAACGGAACCGAGGTGCCGCAGGATCTAAGGCTTGCTATTGGTATGAACCCTCACCAACCCTCTTCTTTGCCCTAGCCCTAAAAGCAACCCACATATGCATGTACCATAATGACCCAATCAAGAAGACAAGACAAGGTAAACATGCACAAATTGAAGAGTTAGTCATGAATCACGAAGTAAATGATAAAAATATAGCAAATGATCCATTACCATTTCTCCGGTCGTTGCATGATGGCGAATGATTAAAATTGACTTAAGAGAAGGTTTTCCTTGCCCTAGTCTTGGATCTAAGACCGAAGGAAGGCTAGGAACGCGATATAAGGACCTTGGGAAGGTTTGGAACAACTTGGGAGGTCGAGGGAGAGGAGAAGTCGTAAGGGGCGGCGCTGAAACCCTAGGTTCGGCTGCCCCTGCGCGGGGTTTCCTTTTAAAAACTCGCAGTATCAGTCGACTACCCTAGGGTCAGTCGACTGATAAACTGAACAGAAAGATCAGTCAACTGCCACAGGGCCAATCGACTACTGTATTGAATTTCTTGGTTTCTGATGTAAACTGGATCAGTCGACTGCCTCTGCATCAGTCGACTGATACCCTACATTTTCAGTATTTCAGACCTAGTTTCAGAAATGCATAACTAATTCTACAAATTTTCAAAAATTGCAAAATTCTATGGAAAAATTTGTGATATCCATGTCTACTTGGGAAAAATATATTTAAAATTAAATCTATCACCAATCCCAAGATTGACACAAAACTCAAAAACTATCTAAATGGTTCAATTTAACCTTGACCTAAAGTTCTAGTTTTGATCCCTCCTTGATGTATCTTCTCATCCCCAACCTCAATGCATCCTTAGCACTGATTTATATGACATTTCCACATTAAGAACTAATTTTCATACAATGTAGCTCCATTATCATATTTTTTTTGCATGAAACCTTACTTTTGATGTGCCAAATCCCTAGAATTAAGTCTCAAATTTATCTCCAAATCCTTTGGCACATTCCATAATTCATCTAGTCCTTTTGAAGAAACCCTCTTGAGATCCATTGACCATGGATCCCAACTTGACTCATAGAGGTCCCCCTTGAGCTCTTAGCCTTATCCACCTCCCTAGGTGACTCATCTATAATGGCATGGCCACACATGTGTACCTCTGGTATCTTTTGGCCTTCAACCCTAACTTTCTTAACTCTATACACCTTGTCCTGGGTTAAATTCTTCTTCTCTCTTTTAAATGGCTTTTCCTTGTCATTTTTGGCCTTCCCCTTGCCATAGTCATATGACATCCTTGTATATGACTTTTTAATAGCATCTGACCTAATAGATTGGTATCCTAGATCTGGTCTATCATTGTCGGGGTTTTGGCTACCCGGCATCATGCCTAAACGTTAGATTCACTAGTGAATCTTTCTAGGGGTTTCTCTAATTTATCAAGCCTTGCCCTCAAGGCTTGATTTTCCTTTTCTAGGTTCTTAACCTTAGCCTCACCATGTCCATTTTGGACATTTCTAGACCTGCCCATTTGTCTAGGCATGTGTCTCCCTTTCTTCGGGTTAATGCCTTGATCCTTAGGGCTAAAAATCATAGGTTTATCATGACACGCAAATTCCTTGGGGTTTTGAGATATAACATTAGTCCTAGTCCTATCATGATATCTAAAATCAAAATTATGCATAGGCAAATAATTTTCATTACTTCTAACATTCATGGAGGAGTTTGAAAAACGCTTAAAGTTAGAGATTACCTCCCTTACCCTTATAGCTCTCCCTTGATATGAGCTTTTCTTCTTCTCCTTTTCCCACTTCCTCAAATGCTCCAATTTCTTGAATTCTCCTTTCCTTGAGCATTTGGTGTGGTAGTGTCCTAGCTCACCACACGTATACCACCTAATGTGCTTTTTCTCCTTCTTCGTACCATCCCTACAACCCATGATAGAATTTAAAGGAATTGACTTGGGATTAGGGTTTATCTCCTTTTTACCTAATGGGCACTTGTCCTTGTTGTGTCCCTTCTTGTTGCACCCAAAGTAAATGATGTGGTCTTTGGATCTTGCTTTGGTGGAAGTGATGGCTTCTTCTTGCTCCGGTATTGAGGATGGTCCCTCCTCCCCCTCAATCCTTGAAGTGGCCAAAGACCTCCTCTTCTTCCCTTGATGAAGTGGATGATCTTTCACTCTCTTAGCCCACTCCACTTGATGAGATAGATGAATCTTCTACCTTCTCCTCCTATTCGGATGTTGAGCTTCTTTCTTCATCCAATTGGTCCTTTTTCTCTTCTTAGACCACTGAGCTCATTTCCTTGGACTCTTCTACTACTTGAGCTTGTGTAGGGTCCTCATGTAGAGTAATCACTTTGCTCCATAATTCGTGTGCATTTTTGTATTCACCTACACCACTAATTATATCATTAGGCAAAATATTCAATAATATTGAAATTACCTTTTCATTTGCCGTTGATTGTGCTTGTTGCTCCTTATTCCAATATCGTGGTCGGAGCTTTTTCCCATGTTTATCTCTTGGAACTTCGAATGGCTCTTCTAACACGATCATGTTATTCTAATCCATCCCGAACTATGTTTTTGTCCGCATCCTCCAATAATCGAAATCCTCGCGATCGTAGGGAGGTGGAGCATTGATATCATCCCCCAATTTTTCTTCAATCTCCATTTCCTATAGCTTTTTGCTCTCTCGGCGGTTAGTCCGTAGATGAGCGAACCTCGCTCTGATACCACTTGTTAGGACCTTTCCATTAAGTTAGAGGGGGGGGGGAGTGAATAGCTTTCTTTCTATTTTTCTTCCTACAATGGTTAGCAAGCGCAAGCGGAAATCTCAAATCAAAACTAAACAATGCTAACACATCACTTTTACGTGGTTCGGAGATGAAAACTCCTGCTCCATGGCTGTCCATAAGGTGGACGATCCCGATCCTTCGGTGGATGATTCCCTGGAGCACCTCCGGCTAGCCCTTGTCGCTCCTTGTGGGTGGAGAAACCTCGCCACAACCCTTTGACATGACATGAGCACTTGTAGGCTACTAACAGGCTCTTACCAAGCTTGTTTCGACAAAGAAAAGTAGCCAAACACGAACTCCCTTAAATAGAGCTCGAATCTGATATGACCGTTACCTGTCGATTGGTGCAACACCAATCAACTGATCCACTCTGATTCGAATGTCGCCGCCTATCGTTTCGAATTCTGTCCTATACCAGTCGACTGCCCAATCGACTGCATCAGTCGACTGGTCCATGGGCAGTCGACTGATCTTTCTGTGCACTTTATTAATTGACTGCCCTGGCACCAGTTGACTGGTCCACCCCTAAACCTAAGGTTTACCTTCCCGAGTACATTTCTCTCAACACTCGAACCTTAGGATTTCTCGAGTACATTTCCCTCAGCACTTAACCCCTTACCACTCAGCTGACTCTTCATCCAGCAGCCTCGATCTGTTGCCTTCAAGCACTCTTCGACTTTGGCTCTCGTCCCTCGGATGCATGCAAGCCCACGGCTTGTCTCCCATGCCACCCTTCACGTATGCCTCGAAGTCCGCTTCCTTCAGCTCATCGTCCCTACTCTAGTAGCCTCGATCTATTGCCTTCAAGCTGTCTTCGTCTTTGGCTCTCATCCCTCGGATGCGCACACAAGCCCATGACTTTCTTCCATGCCACCCTTCACGTATGCCTCGAAGTCCGCTTCTCTCGGCTCATCGTCCATGCTTTGCCCACGGTCCCTCAGATGTGCACACAAGCCCTCGGCTTGCCTCCATGCCATCCTTCACCGTCCCTGAAGACGTCCAACTAAGTTAATGTGTATCCTGCAAACCTGCACACTCACATACACATATTAGATCAATATGAAACTCTAACTTAATCATATTGACACACACATCAAAACCCATGATCTACCTGATCAACCTTGGGTCGATTGCCCCAATAAACCCAACCTTGATGAAGTTAGTACTTTGAGTCATTTTCAAGGATTTGATATCCTTGAAAATGAAGAAGTCGTTTGATTACTCTAGGGGGAGTAAAATTGTGCCAAATTACATTTTTGGAAGATTGAACTAAAGAAAGTTGACACAACTAGGTTAGAATCCAAGGATATGCCAAGTTAGGGAGTTTCGGCATTATCTTAGAAAATTAGGGGCAAAATTAGGATTATTAATGGCTTAGCGATGAGTTATTGGTACTTAGATAGGAAATCTAGGTATTTTCTTTTGTGCTATTATGCCATAATTTATATGCCCTATCACATGCCATGACATCATAATTTATTATTCATACTTTATTATAAAAATATCATGTGTCATGTCATACATGCATAATCTATTACCTGCTATAATATTTTCTTGTGAAAATCCTCATATGATGCATGTTATAGTCATTATTATGCATTAATTTAATTTTCATTGAAATTAAGGACATTGACATTAATTGACATCCTAGGTGGATGATTAAAGTTTATAATGCCTAGGTAGAAATGCATGAACCCTTAGTTTAGGGAGAGCATGACTTTTACATCTCACCAAGACCATAAGTTGACTTGTGTATGTTTTGAGACATATTAGAAACAAGTGAGATGTTAGGGTGATGAATAAAACTCAAGATGTTGATTAATGTGCATTCTATTGAGTTTTAGAGTCATCAAAATATGAGTGTAAATGAACTCCAATCATTAGGAAAACTAATGTACAAGTAATGTGCATTTAGTCCAAGGAACATGGTTGGAAATTGTTTTTGAAACTTATTTCAAAACTATCTTGGAAAATTTTGGTGAAGACTATCTTTTGATAGAACTCATCATGGATGAATAAAATACAAAATAGAGTGAAACATTGAAGTATATCAATGTTTTCCAATTTTGTGTCAATTTTTGAAAAAGGAAGTTATTTTCATGGAAAACTATTTTTCCCTAATAGTATATGTCATAAATATTATCTACACAAAATTTCAGGATTTTTTAAATTTTGTAGAATTATTTAGGAGTTTCTAAAATTCGGCCTGAAATTGTTTTCAAAAATCAGAAACTCCCAATCGATTAGGTGATCGATTAGGGCATCAACCAATCGATTGGTCAATCGATTGGTGAACCTTTTCTGCGAGCACAGAAGCTCACGTAATCGATCCGTTGATTTATTAAGGGCAGCCGTAATCGATTAGATGATCGATTAAGGCATATCCTAATCGATTGGTACCCAACACTAATCGATTGGAATGACTAAAACTGTTTGATTTCAATCCTATAGCCTAATTTTGAGTAACCTAACAATCTCTAGTCCTTTGGAATACTTTTATAAGTATATTCGGTAAATTTCATTATGAAATCACAAAGGAAATTGGTTTGGAGAAAACTATAGGATTTAAGAGAGGTTTTGAGTCAAATATTTGAATCTCAAAATCTCATAACCTCGAGTGAGTTTTCCTAAAGGTTTAGGAATTCAAAAATCATTGTTGGTGCAATGATAGAAGTTTAAAGCATGTCTTAAGGAGGAGGTCTTCCTTAAAAGCATGTGTTTAAATTTTTATTTTTGGGTAAGTGAAAGAATGAAGATTGAGAATCTTCATCACGATAAATGCTCAAGGTTGAGCATGGGTTCAAATGAAAGGTAAGGGGCTTTCATTAGGCATGTCTTTGACCATAAAAACTCTCGGGGAGAGTTTTTGATGTATGTCAAAGGGGGAGAGATTGAAAGGCTAATAGGGATTAGTCTTTCTCAAATATATTATCAAACATCAAAAAGGGGGAGATTGTTGGTGCAATCTTTGTTAGGTCAGGGTTGACTTAGTTTGACTAGGCTCGGGTGAGCTTACGTCTTGTAAGCTTGGTGAGCTTAAGTTTGGATGTTTCGATGTTTGATAATGATGTTTGAATATCGTGTGAGTCAAGTGGGTCAAGGTTGACTGGAGACTTGACTGGAATAGACCTAGTGGGACTAGGTGAAGTCCAGGTGGATCGGGGAGATCGCACGCTGACACGGGAAAAGTCCAAGTGGGACTAGACACACCTAGTCGGACTAGGTGAAGTCCAGGTGGATCGGGGAGATCGCACGTTGGCACGAAGAAAGTCCAGGTGGGACTAGGTACACCTAGTGGGACTAGGTGAAGTCCAGGTGGATCGGGGAGATCACATATTAGCAAGGTGGAAGTCTACCGAAAGACTAGACCTAACTTGAGTGTTAGGCAAATCTGGTTGGGAACTAGGTTATGTCCTAGTTAGGAACTAGGCAAGGAAAAAATCAAATCGGTCAAAGGGATGATCGGACACTTGGTAAGGAAGTCCTAACAGGTCACGGTTGATCGGGGTTTGGTAAAGGAACCCTAGACTTGAGCTAAGCAAGGTAAGGTTGAGCAATCGATTGGGTAATCAGTTGGGTTGTTGTCTCGCAAGAATAGAAAGCGGATCGTAATCAATTGGGTAATTGATTAAGGCGGACCGTAATCAATTGGGCAATTGATTAAGGTGGACCGTAATCGATTGGGTAATTGATTAAGACGAACCGTAATCGATTGAGACAAATGAGTTGCGAGAACAAAAGCTGGCTGAATCGATTGGGTAATCGATTCAACATTCTCTTAATCGATTGGTCAATCGATTAAGGTGTCCGGTAATCGATTGGTCAATCGATTAAGGAGTCCATTAATCGATTAAGGAATCCATTAATCGATTGGGCAATCGATTACAGCAGTTTTGCGTGAGAGCACGAAAGGTGCTGAATCGATTCAGCAATCGATTAAGAACTTCTTAATCGATTGGTTAATCGATTAAGCTTCAAAAAGTAGCCATTGAACGGCTAAGCCTGACGCGGTAATTGATTGGGTAATCGATTAGGGAATTCTAGGCATCAGGTTCCCTAATGCCTAGTGCCTAGGCCGCCTAAGCGGGGATTAGTCACCGCTAGGCGGATTCCACGATATCAACATAATTTACATAATAAATCACATTCTATAACGCTAACACAATAATATCAAATTTAAAATGAGTTAAAAATTACACAACTAATAAAATATCACAAATTTATTCTATATTTTAACTATCCAAAATGTGGACTTCTTTAGCCACTCTAATTTCTCCAGCTCTAGTTACTTAATACGTAAAAATGAAGTTTGATGCTAGCCACTAGGGCAAACTAACAAATCAGTTTTCTTGTTGGACTAATGTTTAGGGTTTATAAAACTTAAGCCCAACAAAAAAAAAGATTATATTTCAATTTTTTTAATTGAGTTTTAAATTTAAAAGTCCAAACTAACAAAAATCATGAAAATTTTGCACTATTTCTGCGGCGCCTAGACGATTCGACCGATTCGTCAGCACCTAGGGCCACCTAATCCTGCTTAGGCGCCATAGACGCCTAAGTTGGCGAACTAGGATGTTTTCGATATGGCTGGGTGACACCTAGCGTCTAGGCTGATTTTTAGAACACTGTTAATTAAGTTAGATATAAGTTGAAATTAAAAATTTAGGTTAAATTAACTTTAAGAATTAAGTTTAAAAAAATTTATCAAGTTAATTTTAAAGTTTAATTAAGTTTTAAAAAGTTAAGTTAAATTTGAAGATTAATTAAGTTTTAAAAGGTTATATTTAAAACAGGAAATTTATATGTTTTGTGAGATATTATTAATTTGATGTCTAAGATTTGATTAACATTTGAGTTAGATTCAGGTTTAACAATCAGTCAGTTAAAAGTACATTTTAAAAATTAGCTTCCAGACCATGACGAGATAAGAGGCCTTTTTATGTCAAAACAATGATCACTTTCTAGGCAAAGGCTTTTTAAAAAATTATACTTTTAACTTTCCTTTTGAAAAATCTTGGTCTAGCTAATCTAGGATGTGGTAAGGTAGCTTCGGCTAGTTCCATTTAGCTGAGTAGACCATTTGGGTACGCCTTATCCAACTTGAGTCCCCAGACTAAGTTTCTCGAACGTATTATTATCTTGCCCCACCCTGATACTAGATTATGCAAGGAAAAATGATATGCAACAAGAATTTATAGCATGAAACCTAACATGAATGACGTGACATTCTAATTATAGCGATCTCCGACGGGTTCACTATGCCCCCCAGGGTATAGTTTTGTTCGGGGCGGCGGCCTCCTCCGGCCGCCGTTGGTGTCCAAGTGGCAATCGGATGTGTATATAAAAAATGTCACGTCATTCATGTTGGGTTTCATGCTACAAATTCATGCTGCGTATCATTGCTCTTATGCAAGTATCAATAAAAAATAAATCATTATCTAACCATTTTAAACTAAGCATAGAGATAAGCATAAAAGTAAATAAATAAACATACAAGTAAACATGCATATTTATCCAACCACTATAAGAAAATAGCTTAAAGATAATGCTTTTTACGCATTATTTATTATTTATGTGGTTGAAAAAGTATTGTTAAAAATACTATTGTAAAAAATTCGTTCAAAGATAACACTTAAAAAGCTTGCTAAAAGATAACACTTAAAAAAGCGTTGTCATGTTCTTTGAAAGACAATATTTTTGTTATGCTTCAATAGCGTTGCCATTTTTTGGGCAAAAACAATTCTTTTACAATGCTTAAAAAATAGTCCTTTTTTGCAATGCTTAAAAATCATTAATTTTCTATTTATAAAATTGTTGTCTATTATATTTACATCATGAATTACTTAATTAAATCCTTATAAATAATTACCAATTAAAATATCATGTATAATTGATCAATCTTCTTATTAATGAACCAGAAATGTGCCATACAATTCAAAGTGAGAATATGTAGGCATCCATGAATTTTGGATCCATGTTGAATCTATATAAAAGTAAAACCCTACATTCTAGTTCCAGCATATCTTGCTTCTTGGATTGAATCATTCTAGTAATATTATATCTTTTTGGAAATATATCAATACTCTCCTTGGTAAAATAAAAATTTCACTTTTAGTTTCTTTTCATATTCATCTGTGAGTAAAAAATGTATTATAATATAATTAAAAATTATTATAATATAATTAAGATGAAGTAACTCACATAATCAATACATTAAATTATTACATTATATGATTAAAAAGATACGAAGATGTATTAGTTAGTATTTATTAAAAAAAACTTTGTTACTGACATGCAACAAACCTAGTTGTTGGAATGATGTTCAAAACTTCACTTGATCGAACAGATGCACTTATTAGGTACTGTCTAGAAAGTTAAATAAAAGAGGTGTAAAGAAAACAGTATATACCTAACCGGACCTTTAGGATCTTGAGGAGGAATTTCAATAGCATAGCATCAAGTACCTCAAATAGACAATGCCCTGACCACCACTAGTGGAAAAAAGGTTTTTAACATCGGTTATTTTCGACTTTTAACACTGATTCCGGAACCGGTGTTGATCCAGCCGGCATTGTAAGTATAGACTTTTAACACCGGTTAATAAACCGGTGTAATATATAGATTTAACACCGGTTAATAACCGTTGTTAAAAGTTCAATTATGAGGCGGGAAAGTCATTTTAGACACCGGTTATTTTAAATAACCAGTGTTAAAACATCATTTTTAACACCGGTTCTGGAAACAACCGGTGTTAAAAATGATGTTTTAACACCGGTTCTAGAAACAACCGGTGTCAAAAGTCTTAATTTTTTATATAAATTTCATATTTATTTTTATTTATAATTTTTCTAGACATATAAAAGAACACAATAATATAATAGTTTATCCATAATCAATAACACACCATGAATTAAGTAAATGCAACATTCAATTAGTTTCAAAAACAAAACAATCCATGTATTTTACAACTATCCATTTTTCTTTCAACAAAAGCAAAATGTAAATCAAATAACACATTATACTCCTACTCGCTATGTGATTTTCCAAGCAAAGACAATGTAGAAGCTTGCCACACGAGTTTGCAAGTAAACGGTCTAGTCCAAGATCAAATAGTGAGGAGTACGTTGCAGAACTTCGACTAGCTTAGCATTCCATCTCTTATAAGCGTCTTGCATATTTCCATACAGTACTTGAGTCAAACTTGAATTTCTTTTCATGCTTTGGCGTGCAGTGGCTACCAGTCGATTGCGAAGCAACTGTGAGAAAATTCCAATGAAAAAATATCAAATAATGCTACGGAGAGAGAAGCAATATAATCAATCATTCACAATTTGGAGCTTACTTGGTGTTTGAGGGTGGCCAAACTTTTCGTGTGCATTGGAGATTGTGGGATGACACCATTTGAAGGTGGAACTCCAATAAGACCACATAACAAGGTCTGGCCAGCAAAACCAAGTAAATGATTCATGAGTCAGATGCCATTTGAGATTTAACCAAAGAACTAGCTAGAGGCAGATAGATTAAGGTATAGTACCAAGAATCCCAAAACCAATAAATCATAATGAATGATGGGGGCTTTCTCAGATTGAACTCCTTCTGTTGAGTCACCCTGAATTGATGCTCGAAATGTGCTACCAGTGAGTCACCCTGAGTAGTGGAAAGAATAATGTTAACAATAGCCAATGCTCGACATATATAGTAGAAAATGCTCCGCGAGTGTCTTAAGCATTAGAGCAACACAACTGATAGACATGAATCTAATGGCAAGGTACATAAGCAATCAAGAAAAAAAGATATAGTTTTAATATAAGGAGTTTTTAGTTTTTAGAAAGTAAATACAGTCAAAAAGTATATATTTATAGTATCATCCACCTCTAATATATTTAAATGTGTCGAAGAAGTGTTTGCTTTCAACTTTTAAATTCTATTTTCAAAGCAACAACAGAAGTTTTCAGATAATTTTCTAACACAATTTCAAACCCTACCCAGTTCTTTGGAGAAAAGCTTCTTCCTTTGGAAGAATTGTTTCCAATGCCAAATTCTAGACTGAACTGACAGTTCTCTACCATGATCACATTAATCAGTCGTTAATTTAATTTCCATTGTCAGGAAAGTAGGAAAATTCCAACATGTGTTTATAGTAATCTACAATTTAAGGAGAAAGTAAGATGAAATAGACAATAATGATTACCATTGATTCATTACCTTGATCAATCTAAGATCACGGATGGAGAATGTACCATCATCAGCTCCAGAGGCAATCATACAGCTTGCTAGCCTATTTAAGATTCAACAATATATGCAAAGAAAATCATAATTAAAAGTTGAAACGCAAGCAGAAGCCTAATCACACACTAAATATATACCGATTCCATGATATAACATTAACATCAGTGTTATGCGCCTTTACAGAAAGTGCGGGTGATTTTCCAAGTCTGGTATCCCATATTGCTACAGTTCCATCCACAGAACATGAAGCAAAAACATCAGGTTCCATTGGACTCCACTACAAGATTCAAGAATAGTTTTGTTAGGAACAAATATATGTACAAAAAATGTCTTTCAAGTAAAGCATGCACAAAAACATATTAAGGCACGAAAATGATCTATAAAATTACTTGTAGATCTTCCACACTAGCAGTATGCCCAGCAAAGGGAGTGGCATCGACATTCCATGTTTCAGAAGGTTCCCATAAGTGAATAAAACTGTTGCAATCACCTTCGAGCAAATATAGCTAATGAAAAGGCATATTTTGTAAAACTTTATTAGTTAATTTAGCCACCCAAAAAATAGTATTTACTAGAGACAAGTCTTCCAGGAACAGTAGGACTCCAGTCAATAGCATAGCCCTCATCCTTGTGACCACAAAATTTTATAAGAGGAGACAGACGATGTATGTTGTCACCTCCAATAGTTGTGCTGGACACGGATTCAGCTAGATCATTCAAATGTGAATTGATGTCCCAAACCTGCAATGAAATGGAAAACGGATTCAGCAACCCACAAGCTTCCCTTCTTTTCCACTATCTCACCCATACCCATCTCTTCAACCCAACGAGCCTTGGATACTTCACTCCTTCAATTAAAACGAATGCAGCACAAGTCGGCTGTACTTCTTAATTGCATCAACAAACGTTTTGCAAGGGTACAAGGATATTTACCGGAATTGATGCTTAGAAGGTGAAGGCTTGCTGACTTTATCAAAAAGGAAAGGGTTTCGATGGTGCTCTTCGTCTTCATCGTCACCCTTTACTCCCCATCCTCCTCCGCCTGCCATTATTCTTCAGATAAATTAGGTGGCGCTCGCGAGCGGTGGAAGCGGCCGGCGCCGGGAACTCGCCGAGCTTCGGATGGAGGAAAGCACCGACCAGACGCGAGCGAAGGCGGTGGAGAGGTGGAAAGTGGTGGATGAGAGCCGCGCCGGATCGGGGAAGGCGCCGGAGATGGAACTCGAGGGTTTCTGTCGGGATTTCGGCGAGGGATTTCGGCGGTAAAAATAGTCAAATATATTTTTAACACCGGTTGTTAAAAGAACCGGTGTTAAAAGTATTTTAAAGTTCAAATAATTATAACATATGACCCCGGTTATTTATAAAACCGTAGTTAAATATATTTTTAACACCGGTTGTTAAAAGAACCGGTGTTAAAAGTATTTTAAAGTTCAAATAATTATAAAAATGCCACCGCCTTTTTTTTTAACACCGGTTTTAATACAACCGGTGTTAAAAGCCGTTGTTAAAGGTCTTTTTTGTACTAGTGCACCAATCACAAATGCTTTTCTCCATTCTGATTTTCATGTATGCACACCAATCAAAGTGGAGATATTAACAAACTGAACATCTTCAATGGGTTCATCCGGAAAGGAAGAAGCTTACATTATAAAGCGATAGTTTGTGGAAAGAAAATTGGAAAGAAAAACAAATCCCAACTATTATCTCAGATCACTAAGTCTTCAACCATAAGATCATTTTATGTTAGTATATCAGTAGTGCCCTGGTATGGTGAAAGAAACAACGGCAATTTACCAAATGGCGTATCCAAGAATTGGTATTTACCAAAAGGCGTACCATGGTTTCATTTTTACCAAAAAGCGCACTGATTTTAGTGAACTTCCTCTTATACCCCTCCCATTAATTACTACTTTTCTTTTTCTCTCTCAGTAACAAATTCCGAGATGTCTGCACAGGCTTTTTCAGACTTTTTATTTTAAAATAATATAATATAGAATCGGCGTAAAAAATATAAGGAAAAAACCGAAAGGAGGGCCTGAATACATTTGTATTCAGGCCCTCTTATATTTTTTTTCTTTCATTTTTTTAACTCAAACCAATGGGAAGATGGTCTAATCCAGAACTGCTCGAACCAATAATGCCTAAGCAAATTTGTATACATTGGTTTGAGGTATTGGATTCGTTTTATGTTTTCGAATTTCATGGAAAAATGTTGGTTAATAACGTTAATAGCGATGAGAAGATTATCAATATTGTCATTGGGCCATTAATTGTATACATTGGCTCTGTGTTGTCCAACTAATTGACATAACAAAGAAAAAAAAATCTTCTTCTCGAAGCTCACACAACTTCTTTCCTTCTTTGCCAAACTTATAAAGGTGATTCTGATTCTTTGAAAAAAAACAGAGCATGAGCTTGAAATCTATTGATTTCAGGCCCACGCTGGACCTGAAATAAAAATATTTCAGGCCCAGCGTGGGCCTGAAATTTTTTATTTCAGGCCTAGCGTGGGCCTGAAAATTTTTATTTCAAGCCCACGTTGGGCCTAAAATCTTTTGATTCAGGCCCGACATGGACTCAAATTTTTTTTCTATTTTAAAAATATATTAATATATAAAAAAACCTATCAAAACACATAATTTCATATTAAAACGCAGGGTCTGAAGTCACGTTAGGAGCCCCTGAACACAAATATGTTCAGGCCCTCCTTGGGCCTGAAAGGTCTGAACAAATCTTGGATAAAAACCCCACTGGAGTTTTCAGTAGATATCTAATATATAGATGGTTGGACCAAAACCATCCACCGTGATTTCAGTTAAACTCATCCAACATGATTTAAAAATATAAATAAATGATTTTTCAAAATTTGATTAATATAAATTAATATATTTAATTATATATATTAATATATGAAAAAATAAACACAGAAGACACTTCTGTCTTCTGATTTCAGGCGTGGGCCTGAAATAAAACATTTCAGGCCCACGCTGGGCCTGAAATCTTTTGATTTCATGCCCGACGTGTACTCAAATTTTTTTCTATTTTAAAAATATATTAATATATAAAAAAACCTATCAAAACACATAATTTTATATTAAAACGCAGGGTTAGATGTGTTCAGACCCTCCTTGGGCCTGAAAGGTCTGAACAAATCATGGATAAAAACCCCACTGGAGTTTTCAGTAGATATCTAATATATAGATGGTTGGACCAAAACCATCTAATATATAGATGGTTGGACATCTAAAATATCATCTCCTACCTCTAACCTCTCTATTCATATGGAGTTTTCAGAAATCCAGATATGGGAGGTCCATCAGTGGGTTTTGGTCAAAACCCACTGATATTTCTAAACTACTCATATTGCATTGGTGATATCTAATATATAGATGTTTGGACACCTAAAACATCATCTCCTACCTCTAACCTCTCTATTCATATGGAGTTTTCAGAAATCCAGATATGGGAGGTCCATCAGTGGGTTTTAGTCAAAACCCACTGATATGGCTAAACTACTCCATTGCATTGGTGATATCTAATATATAGATGGTTGGACACCTAAAACATCATCTCCTACCTCTAACCTCTCAATTGATATGGAGTTTTCAGAAATCCAGATATGGGAGGTTCATTAGTGGGTTTTAGTCAAAACCCACTGAATGGCTAAACTACTCCATTGCATTGGTGATATCTAATATATAGATGGTTGGACACCTAAAACATCATCTCCTACCTCTAACCTCTCTATTCATATGGAGTTTTCAGAAATCCAGATATGGGAGATCAATCAGTGGGTTTTGGTCAAAACCCACTAATATTTCTAAACTACTCTTATTGCATTGGTGATATCTAATATATAGATGTTTGGACACCTAAAACATCATCTCCTACCTCTAACCTCTCTATTCATATGGAGTTTTCAGAAATCCAGATATGGAAGGTCCATCAATGGGTTTTAGTCAAAATCCACTGATATGGCTAAACTACTCCATTGCATTGGTGATATCTAATATATAGATGGTTGGACACCTAAAACATCATCTCCTACCTCTAACCTCTCTATTCATATGGAGTTTTCAGAAATCCAGATATGGGAGGTTCATCTGTGGGTTTTGGTCAAAACTCACTAATATGGTTAAACTACTCCTATTACATTGGTGATGTCTAATATATAGATGGTTGGACACCTAAAACATCATCTCCTATCTCTAACCTCTCTATTCATATGGAGTTTTCAGAAATCCAGATATGGGAGGTCCATCAGTGAGTTTTGGTCAAAACCCACTGATATAGCTAAACTACTCCTATTTCATTGGTGATATCTAATATATAGATGTTTGGACACCTAAAACATCATCTCCTACCTCTACTCTCTCTATTCATATGGAGTTTTCAGAAATCCAGATATGGTAGGTCCATCAGTGGGTTTTGGTCAAAACCCACTGATATTTCTAAACTACTCCTATTGTATTGGTGATATAGAGTGTATAGATGTTTGGACACCTAAAACATCTTCTCCTAGGTCAACCCTGTCTATTGATATCAGGTTTTCAGAAATCCAGATATGGGAGGTCCATCAGTGGGTTTTGGTCAAAACCCACTGATATGGCTAAACTACTCCTATTGCATTGATGATGTCTAATATATAGATGGTTGGACACCTAAAACATCATCTCCTACCTCTAACCTCTCTATTCATATGGAGTTTTGAGAAATCCAAATATCCTAGGTCTATCAGTGGGTTTTGGTGAAAACCCACTGATTGACATAAAAATTTCCTATTGCAACATAATTTATAATCATTAGAAGTTTGGACATAAAATACCATCTCCTAGCTCAACTTTAACTAGAACTATTGATATTTTTATTTAATTTACTTACATTTATCCAATATTTGTTCAGACCCTCCATGCCCAAGGAGGGTCTGAACACATCTGTGTTCAGGCCCTCCTAGCGTGACTTCAGGCCCTGCGTTTTAATCTGAAATTAAGTGTTTTGATAGGTTTTTTTATATATTAATATATTTTTAAAATAGAAAAAAAATTTGAATCCATGTCAGGCCTGAATCAAAAGATTTCAGGCCCAACGTGGGCCTGAAATAAAAATTTTCAGGCCCACGCTAGGCCTGAAATAAAAAATTTCAGGCCCACGCTGGGCCTGAAATCAATAATCAATAGATTTCAGGCCCATGCTTTGTTTTTTTTCAAAGAATCAGAATCACCTTTATAAGTTTGGCAAAGAAGGAAAGAAGTTGTGTGAGCTTCGAGAAGAAGATTTTTTTTTTCTTTGTTATGTCAATTAGTTGGACAACACAGAGCCAATGTATATAATTAGTTGCCCAATGGCAATATTGATAATCTTCTCATCGCTATTAACGTTATTAACCAACATTTTTTTTCCATGAAATTGGAAAACATAAAACGAATCCAATACCTCAAACCAATGTATACTAATTTGCTTAGGCATTATTGGTTCGAGCAGTTCTGGATTAGACCATCTTCCCATAGGTTTGAGTTAAAAAAATGAAAGAAAAAAAAAATATAAGAGGGCCTGAATACATTTGTATTCAGGCCCACGGTGGGCCTAAATACAAATGTATTCAGGCCCTCCTTTCGGGTTTTTTCCCTTATGTTTTTTACGCCGATTCTATATTATATTATTTTAAAATAAAAAGTCTGAAAAAGCCTGTGCA
>JAGFNQ010006360.1:27381-54894 GCA_024364735.1 Boesenbergia rotunda
ACCTCTCTATTCATATAGAGTTTTCGGAAATTCAGATATGGTAGGTCCATCAGTGGGTTTTGGGCAAAACCCACTGATATTTCTAAACTACTACTATTGCATTGGTGATATAGAGTGTATAGATGTTTGGACACCTAAAACATCTTCTCCTAGGTCAACCCTGTCTATTGATATCAGGTTTTCAGAAATCCAGATATGGGAGGTCCATCAGTGGGTTTTGGTCAAAACCCACTAATATGGCTAAACTACTCCTATTGCATTGGTGATGTCTAATATATAGATGGTTGGACACCTAAAACATCATCTCCTACCTCTAACCTCTCTATTCATATGGAGTTTTCAGAAATCCAGATATGGGAGGTCCATCAGTGAGTTTTGGTCAAAACTTACTGATATAGCTAAACTACTCCTATTTCATTGGTGATATCTAATATATAGATGTTTGGACACCTAAAACATCATCTCCTACCTCTACTCTCTCTATTCATATAGAGTTTTCGAAAATTCAGATATGGTAGGTCCATCAGTGGGTTTTGGGCAAAACCCTCTGATATTTCTAAACTACTACTATTGCATTGGTGATATAGAGTGTATAGATGATTAGACACCTAAAACATCTTCTCCTAGGTCAACCCTGTCTATTGATATCAGGTTTTCAGAAATCCAGATATGGGAGGTCCATCAGTGGGTTTTGGTCAAAACCCACTAATATGGCTAAACTACTCCTATTGCATTGGTGATGTCTAATATATAGATGGTTGGACACCTAAAACATCATCTCCTACCTCTAACCTCTCTATTCATATGGAGTTTTCAGGAATCCAGATATGGGAGGTCCATCAGTGAGTTTTGGTCAAAACCTACTGATATAGCTAAACTACTCCTATTTCATTGGTGATATCTAATATATAGATGTTTGGACACCTAAAACATCATCTCCTACCTCTACTCTCTCTATTCATATAGAGTTTTCGGAAATTCAGATATGGTAGGTCCATCAGTGGGTTTTGGGCAAAACCCACTGATATTTCTAATCTACTACTATTGCATTGGTGATATAGAGTGTATAGATGTTTGGACACCTAAAACATCTTCTCCTAGGTCAAGCCTGTCTATTGATATCAAGTTTTCAGAAATCCAGATATGGGAGGTCCATCAGTGGGTTTTGATCAAAACCCACTAATATGGCTAAACTACTCCTATTGCATTGGTGATGTCTAATATATAGATGGTTGGACACCTAAAACATCATCTCCTACCTCTAACCTCTCTATTCATATGGAGTTTTCAGAAATCCAGATATGGGAGGTCCATCAGTGAGTTTTGGTCAAAACCCACTGATGTAGTTAAACTACTCCTATTTCATTGGTGATATCTAATATATAGATGTTTGGACACCTAAAATATCATCTCCTATCTCTACTCTCTCTATTCATATGGAGTTTTCAGAAATCCAGATATGGTAGGTCCATCAGTAGGTTTTGGTCAAAATCCACTGATATTTCTAAACTACTCCTATTGCATTGGTGATATAGAGTGTATAGATGTTTGGACACCTAAAACATCTTCTCCTAGGTCAACCCTGTCTATTGATATCAGGTTTTCAGAAATCCAGATATGGGAGGTCCATCAGTGGGTTTTGGTCAAAACCCACTGATATGGCTAAACTACTCCTATTGCATTGGTGATGTCTAATATATAGATGGTTGGACACCTAAAACATCATCTCCTACCTCTAACCTCTCTATTCATATGGAGTTTTGAGAAATCCAAATATCCTAGGTCCATCAGTGGGTTTTGGTGAAAACCCACTGATTGACATAAAAATTTCCTATTGCAACATAATTTATAATCATTAGAAGTTTGGACACCAAAAATACCATCTCCTAGCTCAACTTTAACTAGAACTATTGATATTTTTATTTAATTTACTTACATTTATCCAAGATTTGTTCAGACCCTCCATGCCCAAGGAGGGCCTGAACACATCTGTGTTCAGGCCCTCCTAACGTGACTTCAGGCCCTGCATTTTAATCTGAAATTAAGTGTTTGGATAGACTTTTTTATATATTAATATATTTTTAAAATAGAAAAAAATTTTGAATCCACGTCGGGCCTGAATCAAAAGATTTCAGGCCCAATGTGGGCCTGAAATAACAATTTTCAAGCCCACGCTAGGCCTGAAATTAATAGATTTCAGGCCCATGCTTTGTTTTTTTTTCAAAGAATCAGAATCACCTTTATTAGTTTGGCAAAGAAGGAAAGAAGGTGTGTGAGCTTCGAGAAGAAGATTTTTTTTCTTCTTTGTTATGTCAATTAGTTGGACAACACAGAGCCAATGTATACAATTAGTTGCCCAATGGCAATATTGATAATCTTCTCATCGCTATTAACGTTATTAACCAACATTTTTTTCCATGATATTGGAAAACATAAAACGAATCCAATACCTCAAACCAATGTATACTAATTTGCTTAGGCATTATTGGTTCGAGCAGTTTTGGATTAGACCATCTTCCCATAGGTTTGAGTTAAAAAAATGAAAGAAAAAAAAATATAAGAGGGCCTGAATACATTTGTATTCAGGCCCACGGTGTATTCAGGCCCTCCTTTCGATTTTTTCCTTATGTTTTTTACGCCGATTCTATATTATATTATTTTAAAATAAAAAGTCTGAAAAAGCCTGTGCAGACATCTCGGAATTTGTTACTGAGAGAGAAAGAGAAAGATAGTAATTAATGGGAGGGGTATAAGAGGAAGTTCACTAAAATCAGCGTGCCTTTTGGTAAAAATGAAACCATGGTACGCCTTTTGATAAATACCAATTCTTGGGTACGCCCTTTGGTAAATTGTCGTACAAATTATTGTTGAACTTAGATCTATCCAACTCAATATTCGATACCACCAATGTTTGCTTGAAACTCTTTTGACTATGACCATGTTGAAAGTTTCAAATTCTGAAAAATGTATGACAGTCGATAAGTTTTGGCTAAACTCACTAATGGTCTTCAACTAATCAGAATCAATCAAAAACCAACACTTCTTGGGACCTTCTTGAGTCTAACCATGTTAAAAAATTTTAAATCTCAATCGTAAACCCGCTAGTGAATTTTGGCTAAAACTCATTAATAGTATTCATCCAATTGAAATTAACTCAAACTAGGTCCAGTGTGTTTTAAAGACTCTCATTAACCTATTTAGGCTCTCAGACCATGGTTACACTCCATAAATACACAATTGTGGGTTTTTGAAAATTTTCATCCTTGTACAAATTTGATATAAAGTCATTGTTGGATATAGGTCTATCCTATTCACTATCAAACACTGCCAATGTGTTCCTAGGGCTATCTTGAACCTAACCATATTGAAAATTTCAAATTCTTATCTCTATAAAGTTATTAACGAGTTTTTGGCCAAAATTCAATGATGGCCTTCACCCAATTAGAATCAAGTCAAAGCAAGTCCAATGTGTTCCTAGGAACCTAATGAACTTATTAATGCCCTCAAACGACGGTTACACACCCTAAATACATAGTTGTGGGGTTTTTTAAAAAAATCAATCTTGTGTTATTTTGATACAAAGTCAATGTTAGATTTAAATGTTAGTCCTAGAAGCACTAGCTAATCAAACATATATTTTCATATTAGCAAAAGTTTAAAGTTAAGGGTTATTATTATTCTAACAAGTTTAACTAAGTGTGTAGGAAAGTCCTAGTTGATACTAAGGAAAGAAGTCTTGGAAAAATGGATTGAGCAAAAAGTCTTGGTGAAGAAGATTTGGCAAAGAAGTTCGCAAGAAGTTCTGGTCAAGAGGATTGGGTAAAGAAGTCCTGGTAAAATGAACTGGGCATAAGACTTGGTAGATCAACGACGTCGGCCAAAAGTCCTAGGTGTCGATGACACTAGGCAGGAAGCCCTGGGGGTCGTGGACACTAGGTAAAAATCTAGACGGGTTAAGGAACAAATGTCTGTTAGTAATATGAGAGAAGTGTCCTAAGACAATCGCCTTATGATTGTAATCATTTACTTTAATAAATGAATATTCACTATTTGAGTATACATGTTCGTGTATTTCATTGAGATCTTAAACTCATTTACAGAATGCCCGCAATAAAATTCACAGCATGAGAGAATTTGTGATGAGTTCACAACTAGTGATTATCTCTACATGTGCAATTGTGAAGTATTGAAATTGTCCCTAGTCGATAAATTGATAAATACGGACACTATCAATTCTATTGAGACTAGCATGGGTTATTCTCTAATCAACTGATTCTCACTAGCTGGTGACATTGGGATGTCCGGAGATAAACATGAATGCTAGTTAAGGGAACTAGTTCATTGGAGTGACTGTCTGTAAAACTTCATATGGTAATTTATATATAGATATGTCAATGAAGTTCTTACTGCAGCTTAAGTGCGATGTTCCTTTGACTTGCGGTGTTCAAGTCATCTTGGTCATGAAGACTTATACTTTGACATCTTAAGCAAGCATCTCCAAGGAGGTGTGGACCCAGGATGATTGGGTATAAGCCGAAGTGCCCGAAGATGTTTGAACAGCCTACAAAGGATTCACCACTCCTTGCGAGGAGATGTATACCCAAGGCCTATCGTCAGATTGTTACTCGAAGCCTCTGGCCAGAGCATCACATGTTCCGAGTATGAATCTCTCAGAAACATGAGAGTAATTAGAATCCGTTGGACGAGAAAGATATTACTTGGGCTAGGTGTGACGTAGTCAGCCTAGTGGGGACTGACACACATAGACCGTGTCCTGAACCAAGTGGGTATAAGATAGTGAAGGGAATGAGGCACGATTCATTAGAGCTGTTGAAGGGTTTCAGAATAGTTTCTGAGGTCGACCGTTGATCTTTCGATTAATTGGGGATCATGATGTACTACTAGGTGCCACTCATGATCGTTCTATAATTGGTTAATTATAGACGACCAACATAAATCGAAAGCCTATTTAGTCACACGCACTACGAGTAATCTGAGGGATTTAAAACGAGTTGAAAATTGAATTTTCGGATCAAGAGAGATAAGTCGAATCTGAATTTTTCAGAGACGCATCGGAAGCATAAAATGGCTAAGTCTTTTGAAGACTTATTGTACGAATTAAATGAGTTTAATTCGTATGGTTTTAGCTTGGGTTTGGCCGGCCAAAGAGGGTCCCCACCCTCTTTGTTTGGCCGGCCACAACAAAAGGGGAAAACCGAATTTTTGGTTCAAATTATAAAATAAACCGAGCGTGGTTTGTTTTATAAAATTATGGATAAAGAAATTTATATAAAGAGATTTATTTTCATGGAAATTAAAATGAACCATGGATTGATTTATTTTATTTTATAAATCAATAATGGATTGTTTTACCATGATAAAGAAATTTATATAAAGAAATTTATATAAAGAAATTTCTTTCCATAAGAAAAGGGAGACATAGTTGTTTTTATCATAAATTAAATTATGATAAAAACTTGGCATGATGGAATAATTCATAGAAAAATTTATATGATAAATTTCTTATGAAAATTTATTCCATAAAAAGAAGACTTGGCGATTGAGAGGCTACTATATAAAGGAACCAAGGCAAGGCTTGGAAATTGATCTATGAGATCTAGAAATAAGCTCTCTCTCTCTCTCCTTCTCTCCCTCCTCTAGTGTCGCCGGCCCTAAAAGGAGGACCCCTTTGTTGCCGTGAGCTTCATCCACCAAGCAGCTACCGAAGAAGAAGAAGAAGCGGGCGCAACTCCTTCCTTCCTCCTGGAATTTTGATTCCGTTCTTCGTTTGGTGGTTAGTCTTCCCATCTCTCTCTTGGTATTCTTGTTGTGCCTTTGGAGAATCTAGTAGTTCTTGTCGGCACGAAACTCGTGGCTTTGCAAAGTCATCCCGAAGAAAACTCGGCGTGGACGTGAATAGAGGCGGAGCTTCCTAGGGATGCTTACGGTTGGATCTCGTCCCTTCCTTTGAGTTACGCGAGGTATTAAGTAGATTAGTTTACTTTCTGTAAACTTTTAATATATGATCTGTTGGTGCAGTTTGCACTAACGGTCAAACTTGGGTTTTGATGTATGACAAAGTGGTTAAAGTTAGGGTTGTTGGTTTTTAACCTCTTTACTAAGTGTGCAGGGTTGAAAGACTTAGGACCAGACACCAGGCTGAAGTCCAGGATGGTTGAGTCCTGGCGGGAAGTCCAGTTGGGTCCGCGGGACCTGACAACTGGCTGAAGACCAAGTTGGTTGAGACTTGGCAGGAAGACCAGGGTGGTTGAGCCTTGGCAGGAAGTCCTGGTGGGTCAAGAAGTCAAGTAAAGCTGCACAAAGGGTAAGTGAGGTAAGTCACTGGAGGAGCGAACCAGTGAGGACGAGTCCATTTATGGGACTTTAGGCGCGGTCAAAAGCCTTGTTGTAGAGCTTGAAGGTAGATCGAAATATTTTTTGAAAAAAGCTTTTCAAGTGCTCTCTCTTCCAAACTCTCCTGCTGCGGTCCAAGCTACGATGTGTTCACGTTTGATCGCTGCCGGAACTTCAACCCCAACATCTGAGCCCATCTAGGAGATCTTCTAAGTTGTTGGGTAACGCAATTTTTATTTCTTGCATTTAATTACTTGAAAGTGTGGGCTTGTCACACTTTCAATTCTTTTGTACTCGCCTACTCTATCGGGGTTTACCGGTAGAGAGTTTTAGTGGATTGCCCAACGGAAAGGTCCGAGGGACCTGGGCCTTCGAGTAGGAGTCGCCGAAGGCTCCGAACGAAGTAAAACTACCTGTGTCGTTTGTATTGGTTTTTCGTTCGTGCTTTATTTTTTTTCCGCTGTCCACGCTTTTTAAAGCGCTCTAATTTTTTTTAAAAAAGTCACGTGATTCACCCCCCCTCTCACGTGCATCGATCCTACATGATCATGTCTACACAATATAAGGTTGCATGCTTAGATGTGTGGTTAAATAATTTGGGAAATTATTTATGCTAAATCTTCTGCTGCACGTAATAAATTCTAAAATTACGAACTCGCATCCATGTCAACATGCACCCGGTCCCAACAGTGGTATCAGAGTTGGTTAGTGTTCGACATAATTATATAATTATTTTGCGGAAAACTTTGTCATGATCTCAATTTTGGGAAAATTTTCAATTATTGAAACTTTCCAATTATGATAAATTTTAGATTTAGGAATTTCAAAGTTTGAAAATCCTCATGAAATTTCGCAAACTTTTGAAATATCCTAGTTTCTGAAATTTTATGATAATTGTGAAAACTTCCCATTTTTGGAAACTTTCCAATTTTAGAAATTTCCTATTTTGGAAATTTTCCAATTTTGAAAATATGTAAGCTTTCTTTGTACCAGAAACTTACAATTATTCTGAAAACATATTATGGAAATCTCGCAATTTTGGACACTTTCTTTCAAGAAAGTCTAAACAAATTTATGGATCATTAATTAACAATTAAATCGAATTGGTTTTAAATTATTAACAAAATTCTTTACTTTGGGGAGTGCCTCGGGGAGCCACCCAAATTAAAGTTAGTTGTTGTAATTTAATTTCCTATTTTGAATAAAATTGTCATGTTTAATTTGGCTACGCCTCGGGGAGCGGGCCAAATTAGATTTACAATAAATTTCTTTTCTTTGGGTATCTGAGCCTCGGGGAGCCACCCAAAGAAAATAATTTATTGTAATTAATTAGTCCATAAATAAAATATGTAATCAAATCTTGAAAATTTTGAGGTGATTCTCAAACGATAATTTCCTTATTTGATTTAAGAGGTGATGCTCTTACATATTGTTGTCTCCAAAATTAATTAGGAAAATTATTTCCTATAGAGTTTTCTTAAATAAGATTTTCATGAAAATAATATGTGGTTGAATTAAGGGAATTTGTCTCTTAATTTAATAAGATTTGATTTAGAGAAATCAAAGTCTTAAATATATTATTTCCGAAATTGATTATGACAATTTAGGAAATTGTTTCCCAAAATAATTCCTTAAATAAAGTATGAAATTAGAATTAGGAAATCCGGTTCCTAATTCAATTAATGAGACTTGATAAATTAAGTCACATACATACTTTATTAAGGAAATCGTTAGTACATGACATAATTGTAGGACCGGTGCCGTCGATAGAGGGGGGGGTGAATATGGATCGTGAAAACTTCGCAGAAACTTCGTAACTTTCATTCTAGACTTAGAGTGTTAGCGCAGCGGAAAATAAATAGAACGAAGAAAAACAAAGCAAAGGACACGCGGGATTTTTACTTGGTTCCCGACCCCCCAGGGTCAGTACATCCAAGGCCTATGCACGGGAACGCCCGTCCACTATTGGTCTCCTTCCCGGACTTTCCGAAGGCGGAGAAACCCGACTTACAGTGCAAGATTACAAGCAATAATATAGAAAAATTAAGTACGGTAATTAACAAAATGCAAACCAACAAGACAAGGATGAAGCTCGGCCAATCTGGACCTCCGAAGTGCCGCGCACTTCCTCCTGGAGCTTCCCGGTTGTAGAGCCTCATTTCTAGTGCGTTGCCATCGGTCAGAATGCTCGGAATGGTTCTTGGAAGTCGTGTCAGAAGCAGAGGGGTCGAAGCCCCTTATATAGGCCTCCTGGGGGCGCCCTGGACGCTGGGGGCGCCCCGGAAGACTCGGTCAAACCTTATCCTTGCGCTTACCTCGCCGCAGGTGATAAGATCATTGACTAGGGCGCCCCGGACGCTTCGGGCGCCCCCGTGAGGGTTTATCCTGTGTTCTGACTTCGAAACAGCAAAACAGCTACGAATCCGGGCGCCCCGGACGCTCCGGGCGCCCCGGATGACACCTATTTTGACTGCATCACGAAAACTGCTTCTTTAGTACTGCCTGGGGGCGCCCCCCTTGCTGGGGGCGCCCTGGCTGCATGGGGGCGCCCCCAATGATGGGGGCGCCCTACTTAGGGCCTCCAACAGATTTTTGGCTAGTTTAACTGCTTTGTCTCCGATTCTTGATACCTACAAGATACACAAACACAAAGCATGAATACATATAATGTTAGCCTTAGAGACTTGGTTCGGACTTCGGATTTGCACGAAACCCTAGGTCGAACTGGCACAAGTTCCCATCCCCGAGAACTCGCCCTTCACCTACTCCTTTCAGGAGATGGTTGCCACCCAGCCCTTCGGGTGGACTTTTGCTTAGCTTCCGATTCTTCCGGACCTCGAGACGCCCAAACCCTGACCCGTCTCTACTCCTGTCCTTAGTCATCGCTCAGCTAAGTTGCTTAGTCCATCGGACCAAGACTTCATTCCCTAGCAATCCTTCGCCAGGTGCCTAGCAGTCCTTCGCTAGGTCTTCTATGCCTAGCAACCCTTCGCTAGGTGCCTAGCAGCCCTTCGCTAGGTCTTCTATGCCTAGTAGTCCTTCACTAGGTGCCTAGTAGCCCTTCGCTAGGTCTTCTATGCCTAGTAGTCCTTCACTAGGTGCCTAGCAGCCCTTCGCTAGGTCTTAGGATTACGATACCTAGAAGCCCTTCGCTAGGTGCCTAACAGCCCTTCGTTAGGTCTTAGAGTTTCAATACCTAGCAGTCCTTCGCTAGATGCCTAATAGCCCTTCGCTAGGTCTTTAGGGTTCCGATGCCTAGATTAACTAGGACTTTTCTTCAACTTAGGTTACTTCTCTTTCTCTCCCCTTTGTCTGTTCATTGTATCACTGACTTAAGTGTATTGTCAAATATTAAAATACTTAAAGGTGAACATCATTGATGCAACTTGCACCAACAATAATTATATGTCATGAATGTGCTTAGAAAGAAAAGGATGAGACCCAAAACCCCTTACAAAATATTAAGGCCAACACCTTCCATTAATATGGTTAGAACCGGAGTTTTATTTCTCGTTTGGGTTGATGGACACATCCATGCCCGGCTTGAACCTCAACATGTTCAAACCATGAAATTAGTTTATGATTAATATAGTTAGAGTCAGAGGTTAATCCTTAGTTTTGGTTGTTGGACACATCCAAGCCTAACTAAACGGTTGAATGAGCTCCAACCATATTAAAACTATTTCTTGATTAATGGGTCAGCCTTAAGCTTGGAGCATCGATTTGTTGTGCCACAGCCAAGGTCGATGTAAAGAGAGGTGCAGTTGGGTGCTATGTATATTGTTGCATACTTGTTAATGAGTTAACAACCCAATGATTTATGCAAACATTCAATTAGTTGATAGCATAAAGTGATAGTTACATATATGTGATATGTAATCGGTATAATTACCTACCTTCATAGCTAAGAATAACATGATGGCCACAACCATGGTTGTTCTTATCTATGGTTGGATATCAACCTATTTGGAGATGTTCCTACGATCTCCCGAATTGATAAAAAGGGTTATTCAATTCGAAAAATAAATAGGATTTAATTAATGTATGTTGATGCATTCTTTATCATTCTTCTCACATAAGCTCAATTTGTATTTCTAGGATAATCACTCGATCATGTCTTCTCTGAATTTGCGTTCCATTTTGGACACCAATAAGCTGACTGGGCCAAACTTCATGGACTGGCTTCGAAACCTGAGGATAGTCCTCAAGGCAGAAAAGCTTGCTTATGTCCTTGAAGATCAACTTCCCAACCGTCCTACAGAAGATGCAACTCCAGACCAGTTAGTGGCCTATCAGAAACATGTGACCGATTCTGAACTTGCGAGTTGCATCATGCTAGCCGCTATGGTACCTGAGCTGCAAAAGCAGCATGAGCATATGGATGCTTATACCATCATCTTCCATCTTCATGAGTTATTTGACGAGCAGGCGAGATCCGAAAGGTTCGAGGTCTCCAGACTCCTCTTCACCTCTAAGATGCAGGAAGGCACTTCTGTCTCACAGTTTGTGTTGAAGATGTTGGGGTATATTGAGCGACTGGGCACACTCGGTTTTGCAATGGATCATGAACTAAGTATTGACTTAATTCTGCATTATTTGCCCAAAAGTTATTCACAATTTGTGATGAACTATCGGATGAACAAGCTGGAGACTACCATTCCTGAGTTGCTCAACCTGTTGAAGATTATAGAGCCTTCTGTGAAGCAGGATCAGAAGACGGTACTGTTAGTTGGTTCCTCGAAGAAAGGTTCTAAGAGGAAGGCCAAAGAACAGAATAAGGGAAAGAAGAAAAAGGCCAAAAAGACTGAAAAGACCCCAAAAGGAACATGCCATCACTGTGGCAAGGAGGGTCACTGGCGAAGAAACTGCAAGGTTTATCTTGAGTCCTTGAAGAAGAAGGCATCCGATACCCCATCCTCTTCAGCTATCTTCGTTATTGAATGTCACTCTATTTCCTCAACCACCTGGGTACTTGATACTGGATGTAGCTCACATATATGTAATGACATACAGGGGCTAAGGAATAGAAGAAGACTCGTCAAGGGAGAAGCGAATTTGCGAGTTGGAAATGGAGCAAAGATTGATGCTGTTGCCATCGGAACATATTTGCTAAAGCTCCCTACTGGACTTGTCTTAGAGTTGAATAATTGTTATTTTGTTCCTTCGTTAATAAAGAACATTGTATCTATTTCATGCTTGAATGAAAAGGGTTATCATTTAACTTTTAGTAACAATTATTGTTACATAACTTTAAATGGTGTTCTTTATGGGACTGAAACTTTGTGCAATGGTATCTACACGTTAGATTTATCCGGTGACATTTTCAATATCGAAGTTAGCAACAAACGTGCTCGAATAGATAATCAAATAGAATCCTATACGTGACATTGTTGTCTTGGCCATATAAGTAAGAAACGCATGACCAAATTACACCGATGTGGAATTCTGGAATCATTTGAACCCGGTTCATTTGATACATGCGAATCATGCTTAAAAGGCAAGATGACCAAATTACCCTTTTCCAGAAAAGGTAATCCAGTGGGAGAATTGCTTGGTCTAATACATACTGATGTATGTGGACCAATGTCAACTCTTGCACAAGGAGGCTATAGCTACTTCATTACCTTTATCGATGATCACTCACGATTCGGGTATGTGTTCTTAATGAAACTCAAATCTGAAGCTTTTGAGAAATTCAAAGAGTTCAGAAATAAAGTAGAGAAACAACTTGGCAAAAGTATTAAGATACTTCGATCCGATCGGGGTGGTGAATACTTAAGTCAAGAGTTTCAAGATTATCTTAGGGACAATGGGATATTGTCTCAATGGACTCCGCCATATACACCACAGCATAATGGTGTATATGAGAGGCGTAACCGAACCTTGATGGACATGGTTAGATCTATGATGAATCATGCAACTCTTCCAAAATCCTTTTGGGGCTATACGCTTAAGACTACTGTTTACTTACTAAACAGAGTCCCGACCAAGGTAGTCTCTACTACTCCATATGAGACGTGGAATAGTAAGAAACCTCACTTAACTCACCTTAAGATATGGGGTTGTCCTGCTTATGTGAAGCGGACTGTATCAGACAAATTGGATGCTAAGTCTGATAAATGTCTATTTATTGGATACCCTAAGGAAACAAAGGGTTACCAATTCTATCATCCCTTGGAACAAAAAGTGTTTGTTTCAAGGCATGCTGTATTTCTTGAAAAAGAATTTCTTTTACAAGAAAACAGTGGGAGTAATATTTAACTTGAAGAAGTTCAAGAAACTCCAATAGACATTACAGAGACACCTAGTTTAGACCCACAACCAATAACTCATAATGATGAGCTATCACTTGAACCTAAAACAACACCACTACTTCGTAGATCTGATAGGACACGCAATATTCCAGAGAGATACGGATTTCTCGTAAGAGAATCGAACGACGTGTTACTCGTTAGTGATGACGAACCTATCAGTTATGATGATGTTCTGAAAAGTTCAGAAAGGGATAAATGACTTGAAGCCATGAAGTCGGAAATGGATTCCATGTACGAAAATCAAGTATGGGACTTGGTTAACCCACCTGAAGGGATTAAGCCCATAGGGTGCAAGTGGGGTTTCAAGAAGAAAACCGACATGGAAGGTAATGTTGTTACCTTTAAGGCTAGACTAGTGGCAAAAGGATATTGTCAGAAACAAGGAATTAATTATGACAAAACCTATTCGCCAGTAGCTATGCTTAAATCCATTCGGATGCTCCTGGCCATAGTAGCTCATTATGATTATGAGATATGGCAAATAGATGTGAAAATAGCTTTCCTTATTGGAAACCTGCTTGAGGATGTATACATGATACAACCTGAAGGTTTCACATCGGTTGATAAAACCAAAATATGCAAGCTTCGACGATCCATATATGGACTGAAGCAAGCATCCAGGAGCTGGAACATCCGTTTTGATGAGACAATCAAAGAGTTTGATTTCTCACAAAATCCTGACGAACCTTGTGTGTACAAGAAGTTTAGTGGGAGTGCAGTCGTATTCCTAGTATTATATGTCGATGACATATTGCTTATAGGAAACGATATATCAGTCTTACAGTCGGTTAAAATTTGGTTGTCCAAAACTTTCTCCATGAAAGACCTGGGAGAAGCAACCTATATCCTTGGGATTAGAATCTATAGAGATAGATCAAAACGGTTGCTTGGTCTTTCGCAGTCTACATATATAGACCGAGTGCTAAAAAGGTTTAGCATGTCGGAATCCAAGAAAGGTTACCTTCCCATCAGGCATGGGATCAACCTTTCAAAGTCTATGTGTCCGCGCACAGAAGACGAGAGGATTTGCATGAATAAGATTCTTTATGCATCCGCGATAGGATCTATCATGTATGCTATGTTATGTACTAGGACCGATGTATCGTATGCTCTGAGCATCACAAGAAGATACCAGTCTGATCTAGGAATGGATCATTGGGTGGCTGTCAAGACAATCCTTAAGTACTTAAGAAGAACTAAGGATGTGTTCCTAATATACGGAGAAGGAGATATGATAATATGTGGGTATACAGATGCCAGTTTCCAGACAGATAAGGATGACTCCAAATCTCAGTCCGGATACGTATTTAATTTGAATGGAGGCGCAATAAGTTGGAAGAGTTCCAAACAAGACACCGTAGCGGATTCTACCACGGAAGCGGAATATATTGCAGCTTCGGAAGCAGCAAAGGAAGCAGTCTGGATCAAGAAGTTTGTCTCAGAATTTGGTGTGGTTCCAACCATTGATGAAGCAGTGCCGGTTTACTGCGACAACAATGGAGCTATTGCACAAGCAAAGGAACCAATGTCTCATCAGCGATCCAAACATGTGCTTTGCCGCTATCATCTGATCAGAGAGATTAAAAGTAGGAATGATATACAAATTGAGAAAATTCTTACTGAAAGGAATTTAGCGGATCCTTTAACTAAGGCCTTGCCTCAAAGCAAGTTTGAGGGTCATGTTAGAGCCTGTGGTATTGGATACCGTAGCGATTGGCATTAGGCCAAGTGGGAGTTTGTTAGTAATATGAGAGAAGTGTCCTAAGGCAATCGCCTTATGATTGTAATCATTTACTTTAATAAATGAATATTCACTATTTGAGTATACATGTTCGTGTATTTGATTGAGATCTTAAACGCATTTACTGAATGTCCGCAATAAAATTCACAGCATGAGAGAATTTGTGATGAGTTCACAACTAGTGATTATCTCTACATGTGCAATTGTGAAGTATTGAAATTGTCCCTAGTCGATGAATTGATAAATACGGACACTATCAATTATGTTGAGACTAACATGGATTATTCTCTAATCTGCTGATTCTTACTGGCTGGTGACATTGGGATGTCCGGAGATAAACATGAATGCTAGTTAAGGGAACTAGTTCATTGGAGTGACTGGTTGTAAAACTTCATATGGTAATCTACAAATAGATATGTCAATGAAGTTCTTTACTGCAGCTTAAGTGCGATGTTCCTTTGACTTGCGGTGTTCAAGTCATCTTGGTCATGAAGACTTATACTTTGACATCTTAAGCAAGCATCTCCAAGGAGGTGTGGACCCAAGATGATTGGGTATAAGCCGAAGTGCCCGAAGATGTTTGAATGGCCTACAAAGGATTCACCACTCCTTGCGAGGAGATGTATACCCAAGGCTTATCATCGGATTGTTACTCGAAGCCTCTGGCCAGAGCATCACATGTTCCGAGTATGAATCTCTCAGAAACATGAGAGTAATTAGAATCCGTTGGACGAGAAAGACATTACTTGGGCTAGGTGTGACGTAGTCAGCCTAGTGGGGACTGACACACATAGATCGTGTCCTGAACCAAGTGGGTATAAGATGGTGAAGGGAATGAGGCACGATTCATTAGAGCTGCTGAAGGATTTCGAATAATTTCTGAGGTTAACTGTTGATCTTTCGATTAATTGGGGATCATGATGTACTACTAGGTGCCACTCATGATCATTCTATAATTGGTTAATTATAGACGGCCAACATAAATCGAAAGCCTATTTAGTCACATGCACTACGAGTAATCCGAGGGATTTAAAACGAGTTGAAAATTGGATTTTCCGATCAAGAGAGATAAGTCGAATCTGAATTTTTCAGAGATGCATCGGAAGCATAAAATGGCTAAGTCTTTTGAAGACTTATTGGACGAATTAAATGAGTTTAATTCGTATGGTTTTAGCTTGGGTTTGGCCAGCCAAAAAGGGTCCCCACCCTCTTTGTTTGGCCGGCCACAACAAAAGGGGAAAACCGAATTTTTGGTTCAAATTATAAAATAAACCGAGCGTAGTTTGTTTTATAAAATTATGGATAAAAAAATTTATATAAAGAAATTTATATAAAGAGATTTATTTTCATGGAAATTAAAATGAACCATGGATTGGTTTATTTTATTTTATAAATCAATAATGGATTGATTTACCATGATAAAGAAATTTATATAAAGAAATTTATATAGAGAAATTTCTTTCCACAAGAAAAGGGAGACTTGGTTGTTTTTATCATAAATTAAATTATGATAAAAACTTGGCATGATGGAATAATTCATAGAAAAATTTATATGATAAATTTCTTATGAAAATTTATTCCATAAAAAGGAGACTTGGCGATTGAGAGACTACTATATAAAGGAACCAAGGCAAGGCTTGGAAATTGATCTATGAGATCTAGAAATAAGCTCTCTCTCTCTCTCTCCTTCTCTCCCTCTCCCTCCTCTAGTGTCGCCGGCCCTAAAAGGAGGACCCCTTTGTTGCCGTGAGCTTCATCCACCAAGCAGCTGCCGAAGAAGAAGAAGAACCGGGCGCAACTCCTTCCTTCCTCCCGGAATTTTGATTCCGTTCTTCGTTTGGTGGTTAGTCTTCCCATCTCTCTCTTGGTATTCTTGTCGTGCCTTTGGAGAATCTAGTAGTTCTTGTCGGCACGAAACTCGTGGCTTTGCAAAGTCATCTCGAAGAAAACTCGGCGTGGACGCGAATAGAGGCGGAGCTTCCAAGGGATGCTTACGGTTGGATCTCATCCCTTCCTTCGAGTTACGCGAGATATTAAGTAGATTAGTTTACTTTCTGCAAAATTTTAATATATGTTCATGTCTACACAATATAAGGTTTCATGCTTAGATGTGTGGTTAAATAATTTGGGAAATTATTTATGCTAAATCTTCCGCTGCACGTAATAAATTCTAAAATTACGAACCCACATCTATGTCAACATGCACCCGGTCCCAACAATGTCTAGCCCAAAGTCCTGGAGGTCAAGATCAAATGTTGAGTAGAAGTCCAAATAGGTCTGTAAAATTAGATATTTGGCAGTAGTTAAACTCTCCTAAGAGAAGTAGGTGATGGCGTGCTCCCCATTAAGAGAATAGTAGGTGTCGGTCTGACCTAGGTTTTCAGTTAAAATTCAAAAGTCATGACAGTATAGTATCATGACTGTCAAATTAATTTTGATTTTATATTATTATTATTATATGCTAACTCTGTGATGCAAGAGTTAAATTCTGGAATCAATTGATCTAGGCGTCCAGAAGGAATATAGGCACCTGGAAGGAATCTAGGCACCCTAAACTCAACTTTACGTCAAGATGAGGTGATAACTTATGATTGATCAGAGAACGTTAGCTTTCGGGTGTTGGAAGGTATCTAGGTGCGTGGATCAGGATAAATTTTGACGGATAGAGCTTCGTCGATGTCAGCCATGTGAACCTCAATTGAGGCACCTAGAAAGGGTTATAAAATGAGAGTTCAACTAGCAGCCTAAGCACATCATCCCGAACTACTTTTGTACTTACGTTCATTGCTTTTTTTCTAATTTGTTCCCAAATATAATTATTATTCAATTGAGCCCGGCAAACCAAGTCATAAGCAACTAGTAATTCCAAAATACTTAACATAAATTCTAGATTTTATCTTTTAATAAAACCACTAATAAATGCGGAATGTAAACTGAAAGCCTGCAGGTTGCACTGCCAACATTCCGAGCTTGCTCAATTATCAAGGTCTCCTATCTCATCTGTCTCACTTCCTACAATAATTAGATTTAATGAGTCCAGAGATTCAACATGGTCAACCACAATCATGTGCACTAAAGTAAATCATACAAAATTATAAAAAAAGCATCTAAATTCAATGCTTACATGACATAAATAGGAAGTAGACCCTACTATTCACAGGTTTTACCTTACATGCTAGCATGATGTAAACATAAGGTGGATCAAATTGCTAACATGTTTAACTTAAATGTTGGCATGACATAGAGATAAAGTAGATCATATTATTAAGATGTTTAGCTTAAATGCTTGCATGACATGAAGGTAAAGTAGATCATACTATTTACGGGTTTACCTTACGTGCTTGCATGATATAAACATACTAACATGTTTAACTTAAATGCATGTATGACATAAAGACAAAGTAGATCATACTATTCATGGGTTTACCTCACATGCTTGCATGACATACACATAGACATGTTAATAAAGTTCAGTTCAATGAAAGTGACCTTGTAACATAATCGTTTGATCAAGCATTTACCCTAGCGATAGGTTGATAGGGATCTAAACCTTGGAACGAAACCACTACCCTTATATAATTTAGCAAGCTCCTAAGGTGTAAGTCCCTGGTTCATAACTCAATCCATACATAATTTGGTAAGCTCCCAGGGCTTATGTTTATTACAGAACTTGGTATGGTTCCTAGCATAATAGACCCCATAGACCTCTATTGTGACAACAATGACGCTATTGCATAGGCTAAGGAACCTCGGTCATATCAGCGGACCAAACACATACTACGGTGCTCCCATCTCATTCGAGAGATCATCGATAGAGGAGATGTGAAGATATGCAGAGTACCCACAGATGCTAACATCGCGGATCCTTTGACTAAGACTTTGGCACAAAAGAAGCATGATAGTCATACCAGGTCACTGGGTATTAGATATTACAATGATTGACACTAGTGCTAGTGGGAGATTGTTAGTAGGAGCCCTAGAGCCAATTATGTGATGATTGACTAGGGATATTTTGTATCATATTCTATAATTAATAAGGCATGATTGGTTATTATACTTACTATGTATCTGTGCCAAATAACTAAGTATAATAATATCCTTGGGTAGTAGGTTCTTATCTACATCATATCGATTGGTTGAATCGATAGTGAGATGATGTAGAGAACACTACTCTAAACCATTCATAGTCAAGTATTAATATTCAAGGACAATATTAATGCATGGAGACTAGCATGTAGGTCAACTGATGACTTGAGCTCACAAGTCATGGATATGTGATATCAAGTTGGCACATGGGTATACATTGAAGAATGTGTACTGAATTGACCCGCCATGAGAAAGTTTCATATATTGTCATATGAGTGTCATAAATTTTCTCATGTGACTATTAGTATGAATAGTCCTTAGACCTGAAGTCACTACGATTCCCTACATAAGGAGTCATGTACTTTGGTATCGTCAAACGCCACCCGTAACAGGGTGGACTATAAAGGAGATCACTGGGTATGTAATGAATTATGCGGAGGGATTTGAGTAATATAGATGAGATCTATCCCTCCCATATGACGGGAGTGATATCTGTGGGCCCCTTGATCGAGTAGGACTACTAAAACGCATGGTCATGCTCAAATGAGTCAATATGAGATATTGAGCTCATTTATTTGAGTGAGTCTACTCGGGGATCAAGAAACACAAGATTGACTGAGGATGACACGCTCTATATCTCATTGGTCAATCTAGATATCGAGGATAGAAGGACAAGGTTATACATTATCATAGTCACGGAGGTTTAGTCGGATCTCGACTTTTCTTGTTACTTGGGTAGCAATGATGCATTGCTAGATGTCGCTCATTGCTTATGTGTCTAAAGTGGTTTAGACACATTGCCAACGTTACGAGAACCTATTGGGTCACACACTAAGGACACGATACTTCGGAGATTAATTGATCTTGGTTTGACTATGATTTGATTCGAATTGGATTAATTGAGTTAGACTCAAGTGAATCCAATTAGATTATGGGATTAAGTATAATTTGAGTTAGACTCAACCACTTAATTATGGATAATATTCATTAAAGTGTTTAATAAATATTATTTAAGAGGAAGGCTAAGAGACATTCTATTCATTAGATGAATAGAATATTAAGAGTCTCAAGGAATACCAAGAGGCTTGGTATTCATTGGGTTTTATTAGCATTAAGATGAGAGGAGCTCAAGGGACATAAACCCTTGGTATTCATTAGATGAGTATAAATACACCCCCTTGTCAAAGGCTAGAGGGTGCATCTCTCTTCCTCTTCTTTCTTCCTCCTTGTCCATAACTCCCTAGTGGAGATTCTTGTGCTTTGTGAACCATCCCAAGTTGCTAGCACAACTAAGGTGGTTTCTCTCCGAGGCATAGATCATGTTCATGTGGATATGCATAGAGGCACGGACACTTGAATGTGCTAGAGATCCGGCGAAACAAAGGACTAGCGGGATAAGCGAAGGGCACGCGACAAAGGTATTCCTATAAGATAGGAATTGTAGATCACTTTGTATGAGTTTTTCTTTCGCATGGATCGCTCGAGGGATCTTATTTCCGCTGCGATTTTAAATATTTTTACCCATAGATCCCTACAGTGGTATCAGAGCCACTTGCGAAAGATCGTACAAAGTTTAGAAAACTTGTATATGTGATATAGAAGTAGGATATAATTTTATTATAGATTGTATAATGTATGAGCATTTGTCGAGATACAAAAGTTTGTGTTGATCAACTAAAAGTCTATAACATCATCATATGAAATATGAAAGTGTGCTATGATGCGAATGTACTCGACAAATTTTATAACCTATGGTTTCGGCTAATGAGCATTTTTACAATCATAATAAAAATTGATGTCCTAAATCTATTGTAATTGATTGATGACATGGTGCATGGTTATGACCTTAACCCCAATGTGATTGGATGTATGTGTGTCTGTGTGCATGTTGTAATTCATAATACGGCCTGCGTGTCGTGCCTTGTCTCTATTTTTCCTAGTTGTAAAAATAGATTTAGACTCGAATGTAACTCGAGTTTTCCTACATTGTAATGTACAAAAGGAGCAATGGAGTGTCCATTGAAGAATGAAGTTACAAGAAGGATGTCGATCACACACGATGACCGAAGGATGCACTTGGAGAAGATGTTATCCCTAGGTTGACCATCGATCTTCTCATTAGCTTGAGAAGATCGTAGTATACGGGCCATAACCATGTCATATTTTCTTGCTTATATGTTGATATATGCTACGTGTGTGTATGTGATGCATGCTTAGATGTTTATCTTAATTAAGTCAACTCAATATGCCTACCAAAGTTTGGTACTCAAAACTACCTCGATCATTTGTTGTTGGTTTGCCAAAGTAAAGCAATGTATTTTATCTTGGTAGAGTGCAAGAGGACAATTGTGATGTCCCGCTATCAAACTTTGGGTGAGACTTAACTAAGTCCCCTCAATTAGATTGAGAAACTTGGAGGCATATCCCAAAAGTTGAGAAAATTAGTTAAGAGAACAATTATTCTATGTCTTGGGCGATTAGCCAAAGCTAACTCAAGATAATGTGTAATGTGGATCTTGACCCTTTGTTTCAAAGAGTTGCATGAGATGTAATTGGTAAAATGTTACCTACCTAATTATACCAAGTCTTGGGCGATTAGCCAAAGCTAACTCAAGATGAAGTATAATATGGATCTTGTCCCACATGAATAATGATTGCTATTTGGTTTGGAGCTAGTAGTGTTAGTAAATTGAGTCTGCCTACATCCATGACTAGCCCCAACCAAAGCTCTACGATTCAGTGGGGGCGTCATTTAATTAAAGGCCTAATTAAATGAATTAGATATAATACTTATTTCTGTATAATTTTACTGTTGTAGATCACCATGTCATCTAACACGTCAAATACTCTCTCTCTGTGATCCGTCCTTGAGAAGGACAAGCTCAACAGAGCTAATTTCCTGGACTGGTACAGAAACTTGAGGATAGTCCTCAAACAAGAATGAAAATTGTACGTATAATTTTCCTAGGTCGAACCGACGCCTAATGTTCCCTCTATGGGGAACGCGTCCTCACCTACTCCTCTCGGGAGAAATTACCTTTTTGCTAACCGGCTCCTCCGGTTGAACTTTTGTCCAGCATTACCCACCAGGTCTTCGTGTCCAGTCCGTGACCAGGACTTAGTGCTCAGCTTTACTCACCAGGTCTTCGGTGCCCAGTCCTCGACTAGGTCTTAGTGCCCAGTTTTACTCACCAGGTCTTCGGTGCCCAGCCCTCGGCTAGGTCTTAGCGCCCAGTCCACGACCAGAACTTATTGCCCAACCTTATGTCAGGACTTAGTTGTCCAGTCCGCGGCTAGGACTTAGTGCCCAATGTTGGAGCAATCGACCCTAAGATGGTCCGGTGTGACCATGAGTTTTGATGTTTGGGCAAAGGGTTTAAGTTAGGATTACCTTTGTATTCTTATATGCGTATGTTGAGTGTGCAGGTTGTACAGGTTACGCATATGGACTTGACTGGACAGCCTCAGTACGGTGAAGGATGGCATGGAGGCAAGCTGGAGGCTTGCGTGCACATCTGAGGGACCTTGGTGAGCAGGGACGATGAGCTGATGGGCGCGGACTTCGAGGCATGCGTGAAGGATGACATAGAGGCAAGCTGGAGGCTTGTCCGAGGGACGGGAGCCGAAGATGAAGAGGGCGCGAAGGCAACAGTCGAGGCTGCGGAGGAGGAGTCAGTCGAGTCGTGAGGGTTCGAGTGCGGAGTGGAATGTACTCGGGGAGTGTAACCCTAGGATCAGCAGGGTACCAGTCGACTGCCCTGGGGGCAGTCGACTGGCAGGTGGCTGGTGAGCTAGCACATTTGAACGTTGGAGGTGTCAACGGTCGAATTTGGCTGGCACCAGTCGACTTCCCTGGGGGCAGTCGACTGGTAGTGAGAAATCAGCCCCGAGTCCTATTTAAAGAGGACTTCATGGTGGCTGAGTTTCTCGACGAAACTCGCTTGGGTAAAGCGTGTTAGTAGTCTTTTGTGCCCAGATAGTGTTCGAGGTGTTGTGGCGAGGTTTCTCCACCCACAAGGAGCAACGCGGGCTAGCCGGAGGTTATCTGGGGAGTGATCCACCGAAGGATTCTTGTATTAGTCACCCGGCCGGGGTGGATACCAAGTAAATAGGTTTGTTAGCAGTGCTTTCGTTATTTTTATTGTTTATTATTATTGTTTCCGCTGCGCATACTAACAAATTTGTAGATATCAACGACGAAAAAGTGCTATTCACCCCCCTCTAGCATGCCTAGACGGTCCTTCAATTGATATCAGAGCAAGGTTCGCTCTTGATCGGACTAACCGCCGAGGGAGCACACGCTAGAGGAAGAAGAACCATGGAAGACAAACTTGGGGAAGACATCTACACTCCACCACCCTACGATCATGAAGACTTCGATTTTTAGAGGGCGAGGATCGAGACATGGTTCAGAATGGAGTGGAAACTAAGAATTGCCCTTGAAGAGCCCTTCGAAGTTCCAAAGGACAAGCACGGGAAGAGGTTTCGTCCTAGATATTGGGACAAAGAGCAACAAGAAAAAGCTAGGGCAAACGAGAAGGTAATTAGCATTTTGATAAATATTTTGCCTAATAATATTTTAAGTTGTGTAGGTGAATATAAAGATGCATGTGAGTTGTGGAAGAAGATAGGAGAATATCATGAGAAATCTACACAAGCCAAAAGAGTGGAAGAGCCAATAGAAATGGAGTCAATGAACCATGAAAAAGAAACGGAAGTGTCAACTTCTTCAAGTGAAGAGGAGGAATTAAGTGAAAGATCATCAACCTCCTTAAGAGAAGAAGAGAGTGAGAGGGCATCCACCTCAAGAGAAGAAGAGGAGGTATCAATCTCAAGAATTGAGGGGGAGGAGAGACCCTCATCCTTACAAGAACACGAAAGAGCTTCAACCTCCACCAAAGCCAAGATCAAGGATCATGTCACATGCTTCGGATGCAACGAAAAGGGACACTACAAGGATAGGTGTCCAAATGGTAAGAAGGAGGTATTCTCTAAACCCGAGTCCATTCAATTTAAAACTAATGTGGGTTGTAGGGAGAAGAAAGAAAAGAAGCACATTCGATGCTTCACATGTGGGGAGTTAGGGCACTACCACACCAAGTGTCCAAGGAAGAAAGAGCTCAAGAAAATGGGACACTTAAGGAGATGGGAGAAAGAAGAAAGAAAGAAGAGAAGAATCCCACATCAAGGAGGGACTCCAAAGGTAAGGAAGGCAACTTCTAACCTTAAGCCAAGATTTAATTCAAATTTAAATTTCTGTATGCATGATAAAAATCATATTAATCATTCATCCATGGATGCTAGGATTAATGAAAATTGTCTACTTGTGCATAATTTTGATTTTAAGTACAATGATAGGAATAGGAATAACAAGGTAGGTCAAAACATTAACAAAAACATGCATCATGAGAGACCTAGGTGTTGGAGCAATCGACCCTAAGATAGTCCGGAGTGACCATAGGTTTTGATGTTTGGGCAAAGGGTTTAAGTTAGGTTTTCTCTTGTGTACTTATATGTGTATGTTGAGTGTGCAGGTTGTACAGGTTACACATATGGACTTGACTGGACGACCTCGGTACGGTGAAGGATGGATGGCATGGAGGCAAGCTGGAGGCTTATGTGCGCATCCGAGGGACCTTGGAGAGCAGGGACGATGAGTTGATGGGCACGATCTTCGAGGCATACATGAAGGATGGCATGGAGGCAAGCTGGAGGCTTGCGTGCATCCGAGGGATGGGAGCCGAAGATGAAGAGGGCGCGAAAGCAACAGTCGAGGCTGCGGAGGAGGAGTCAGTCGAGTCGTGAGGGTCGAGTGCTGTGCGAATGTACTCGGGAAGGGATTCGGCTAGGGACCAGTCGACTGCCCTGGGGGCAGTTGACTGGTAGGTGGCTGGTGAGCTGGCAAATTCAAAAGTTGGGAGTGTCAACGATCGAATTTGGCTGGCACCAGTCGACTGCCCTGGGGGCAGTCGACTGGTAGCGAGAAATCAGCCCCGAGTCCTATTTAAAGAGGACCTCGTGGTGGCTGAGTTGCTTGACAAAACTTGTCTTGGTTAAAGGCAAGTTGGTAGTCTTTGGGCTCAAGGTTGTCAAAGGTGTTGTGGTGAGGGTTCTCCACCCACAAGGAGCGACGAGAGCTAGCCGGAGGTTATCCGGGGAGTGATCCACCGACGGATTCTTGGATTAGTCACCCGGCCGGGGTGGATACCAAGTAAACACTTTTTGTTAGCGTTGTTTGTTTGCTTATTATTGTTTTTCGTTGTGCAACTAACAATGCAGGTACAACAAAGATCCGAAAAAGTGCTATTCACCCCCTCTAGCACACCATAAACGATCCTTCTGTTAGTGACATGAGAGAAGTGTCCTAAGGCAATCGCCTTATGATTGTAATCATTTATTTTTTTTAATAAATGAATATTCACTATTTGAGTATACATGATTATTTGATTAAGATCTTAAGCTCATTTACTGAAAGTCCGCAATACAATTCACAGCATGAGAGAATTTGTGATGAATTCACAACTAGTGATTATCTCTACATGTGCAATTGTGAAGTATTGAAATTGTCCCTAGTCGATGAATTGATAAATACAGACACTATCAATTCTATTGAGACTAGCATGGGTTATTTTCTAATCAGCTGTTTCTCACTGGCTGGTGACATGGAGATGTCCGGAGATAAACATGAATGCTAGTTAAGGGAACTAGTTCATTGGAGTGACTGGCTGTAAAACTTCATATGGTAGTCTATATATAGATATGTCAGTGAAGTTCTTACTGCAGCTTAAGTGCGATGTTCCTTTGACTTGCGGTGTTCAAGTCATCTTGGTCATGGAGACTTATACTTTGACATCTTAAGCAAGCATCTCCAAGGAGGTGTGGACCCAGGATAATTGGGTATAAGCCGAAGTGCCCGAAGATGTTTGAACAACCTAAAAAGGATTCACCACTCCTTGCAAGGAGATGTATACCCGAGGCCTATCGTCGGATTGTTACTCGAAGCCTCTGGCCAGAGCATGACATGTTCAGAGTATGAATCTCTTAAATACATGAGAGTAATTAGAATCCATAGGACGAGGAAACGTTACTTGGGCTAGGTATGACGTAGTCAGCCTAGTGGGGACTGACACACATAGACCATGACCTGAACCAAGAGGGTATAAGATGGTGAAGGGAATGGGGCACGATTCATTATAGCTGCTGAAGGATTTCAGAATCATTTCTGAGATCAACCGTTGATCTTTCGATTAATTGGGGATTATGATGTACTACTAGGTGTCACTCATGATCGTTCTATAATTAATTAGTTAATTATGGACGACCAACATAAATTGAAAGTCTATTTGGTCACACGCATAACGAGTAATTAGAAGGATTTAAGGAGAATTGGATTCTCCAATCGAGATAGACTATTTTTGGTAAGTCCAAACAATAGTCAAAACTGAATTTATTTTAGACGCATCGGAAGCATAGAATGGCTAAGTCTTTTAAAGACTTAATGGGTGAATTAAATAAGTTTAATTCATTAAGGGATTTGATCCAATTGGGGTTAGATGGGCCGGCCAAGAAGGGGGCCTCCTCTCTTCTTGTCATGGCCGGCCACCACCATAAGAGGATAAGACTATTTTGGTTTGTTTTATAAAATAGACCAAAGGTTGGTTTATTTTATAAAAGGTTATATAAATTTTATATATATAAATTTTTATAATGAACCAATGGTTGGTTTGTTTTATAAATTTTATATAATCATGCCAAAAGAAAGAGAGCCTTGATTATGGATTGATTGAGAAATTATTCCATAATCAAGAAGAAGAAGCTTGATCATGAGAGCCTTGATTATGGATTGATTGAAAAATTATTCCATAATCAAGGAGAGATTTGCTTGGGTATTAAGAAACCTCTCCCTATATAAAGGACCCAAGGGGTGCCATGGAAGAGGATCCATCCAAGAATTGCTTGGGCTCTCTCCTCTTCTTCTCTCCCTCTCTCTTGGCCGGCCATAGGCCTTCCTTCTTTCTTCTTGCCGTGAGCACAAGGAGAAGCATCAAGGCAACGAAGTTCTTCCTTGCGACGATCTTCCTCTTCGGCCAACCTTAGTAGTGAGTCTTTCGATTTGATTACTCTCTCGGTTTTCGTCGTGTTCACGGAGAATCTAGTAGTTCTCGTGAACACGAAACTCGTGGCTTAGCGAAGTCATCCTGATGATACTCGGCGTGGATACGAATAGAGGCGGAGCTTTCAAGGGACACTAACGGTTGGATCTCGTCCCTTCTTCCAAGTTACGCAAGGTAATTCGTAGAATAATTTCCTTTTCGGCAAAAATTTTATATTACGATTATGTGAACACATTGCATGCTTAGGATATGTGTTAGAATAATTTAGGAAATTATTCATGTTTTTGTTTCCGCTGCATGTAATTATGTAACAATTACAATACGTGTCCGCGTCGGCATGCACCCGCTCCCAACACCTTCACTAGGACCCTTGTACCTAAGGATCATGGCACTAATCCCAAGAAGGGAAGGAATGTGCCTAGAAAAATAGATAGGTCTAGGAATGTCCAAAGTGGACATATGGACTCCAAAGTTAAATGTCTAGAGAGGGAAAATCAAGCATTGAGGGCAAGACTTGACAAATTAGAAAAGACCCTAGAAAGGTTCATGGTTGGATCAAAGGGTCTAGACATGGTGTTGGGTAGTTTGAAACCCAACTATGATAGATCGGGTTTGGGTTACCAGTCTAAGACCTCCAAGGCCAATAAAAAGAAATATGCTGGGAAGACATATGCTCATAGCAAGGAGGGAAAGTCCAAGGATGGCAAGGGGGTGCCATCCAAAGGGAAAGAAAAGGAATTAACTAAAGACAAGGTGTCTAAGGTTAAGAGAGTCCGTTTTGTAGGCCAAGAATCATCGGAGACACACCGGTGTGGTCTAATGTGGGTTGAGTCATCTAGGAAGGTGGAGCTTTAGGAGCCTTTGGGGTCCATGGTAAATGGATCTCAAGAAATGGTTCTTAGGA
>JAGFNQ010006361.1:0-27377 GCA_024364735.1 Boesenbergia rotunda
AACACAGTTAGAACAATCAAAACTCTGGCATAGGAGATTAGGTCATACCAATCTAAGAACTATCTCAAAAATTACCCAACTTGGCTTAATCAAAGGTTCCAAAATAAAAATGAAAACCTAATATGTGAATCTTGTAATCAAGGCAAACAAACCAAGTCTAGTCACAAATTGATCCAATCTGATCAAACCCAAACCACACTTGAGCTCCTACACCTTGACCTATTTGATTCACATGGAGCCAAGTCACTAAGTGGAAACCGATACTGCTTAGTGATAATTGATGACTACTCTAGGTTCACCTGGGTCAGGTTTCTAAAGACCAAAGATGAAACCCTGAACCTATTTAACAACTTTTGCAAATTGATTGAAAATCAAAATGATACCAAAATAAAAGACTTAGGTCTGACCACGGGGGAGAATTCGAGAATCAAAGATTCGAAGAATTCTGCAAAGTAAATGGATATAAACACGAATTTTCGTGTCCTAGAACCCCCCAACAAAATGGCATAGTAGAAAGGAAGAATAGAACCCTACAGGAAGCTGCTAGGGCTATGCTCAATGAATTTGACCTACCTAACCACTATTGGGCAGAAGCAATTAGCACAGCTTGCTATATCCAAAATAGGATTCTGCTTAATAAAAGGTTAAATAAAACACCCTATGAACTTTACTACCATAGACTTCCAAACCTACACTATCTTAGAGTCTTTGGATGCAAAGTCCATATTCTTAATACCAAAGACTATCTTGGAAAATTCCAATCCAAGTCAAACCCAGGTATCTTTTTAGGGTACTCTACAACAAGTAGAGCTTATAGAGTCTACAACAAAATAACTAAGAAAATTGAAGAAACAACCAACTTAATATTTGATGAAGAAACTAACCCAAAATCTGATAATTCTGACTTAGCTTCATCAAATACTGATCAAGAAGATAACTCTGAAACCCTAACTGAACCCTTTAATGACTTAACAATTGAACCAACTTCTGAATCAGTTGAACCAACCAATGAACCCAGAATTGAACCTATTGGACCAGCTGGACCTGAAGCTGAGCCAAGTACTAGAAAAACCAAGAAACCCAGACTAGTCACCCAACTGACCAAATTGTAGGTGATCCAACCTTAGGAGTCAGAACTAGAGCTTCCTATAGAAATCTCAGGTCAAATAGCCATGATTTCAAAGATTGAACCTAAGACTATTGAGGAAGCCCTACCTGATCCTGACTGGATCTTAGCCATGCAAGAAGAGTTAGCCCAATTTGAGAGAAACCAAGTCTGGGAGTTAGTACCTAAACCTAAGGGGAAATCCGTAATTGACACTAAGTGAGTATTTAGGAATAAGTTAAACGACCAAGGTGAAATAGTCCGAAATAAAGCCCGCTTAGTAGCTAAGGGATTCAGCCAAATAGAAGGATTGGATTATGATGAAACCTTTGCCCCTGTAGCTAGACTTGAGTCGATTAGGATGTTACTAGCCTTTGCATCCCATAAAGGATTTAAATTATACCAAATGGATGTAAAGTCAGCCTTCTTAAATGGGCTTATTAAGGAAGAAGTTTATGTAGGACAACCCCCAGGATTTGAGGATATAGAAAAACCCGATCATGTCTACAAACTTAGTAAAGCCCTTTATGGACTAAAACAAGCTCCCAGGGCTTGGTATGAAAGATTATCCAATTACCTGATCTCTAAAGAATTCAAACAAGGTCAAATTGACCCAACCTTGTTTGTTAAAATTTTAGAAAAAGATATATTTGTTGCCCAAATTTACGTAGATGATATAATATTTGGATCAACTAATTCTAAATTTCTAAAAGAATTTGTAACAATTATGGAAAGTGAATTTGAAATGAGTTTAGTTGGGGAACTCAACTTTTTCTTAGGGTTACAAATCAAACAAACTAAAGATGGAAATTATGTACATCAATCTAAATATGCTAAAGAACTAATTAAGAAATTTAAAATGGATAACTCTAAAAGTATAAGTACCCCAATGGCCACAAATGTAAAAATAGATAGTGACCCTGAGGGTAAACCAGTAGACCTAAAACTTTACAGAAGTATGATAGGAAGTCTACTATACCTTACAGCCAGCAGACCTGATATACTCTTTTCAGTAGGGATGTGTGCTAGGTACCAAACATGTGCTAAGGAAACTCACTTAGCAGCCTTAAAAATAGTCTTAAGATACATTAAGGGCACCCTAAATGTAGGGATTTGGTACCCTAGGACTTCATCCTTTAAGTTATCAGGATACTCTGATTCTGACTATGCTGGTTGTAAATTAGATAGAAAAAGTACAAGTGGAAGCTGTCAACTTTTAGGAAACAGTTTAGTAAGTTGGTGCAGTAGAAAGCAACACTGTGTTGCTTTATCAACAACTGAAGCTGAATATGTAGCCTTAGGAGAGTGTGTAGCTCAACTCCTATGGATGATGCATACTCTTAAGGACTTTCAACTAGACTACAATCAGACCCAAGTCAACATTGACAATATTAGCTCAATTAACTTGACCAAAAACCCAATACAACACTCTAGAACCAAACACATAGAAGTAAAACATCACTTTGTAAGAGATCACGTAGCTAGGGGTGAAATAGTCCTTAAGCATGTAGACTCCAAGTCCAACCTAGCAGACATATTCACTAAACCCCTACCTGAATCTGAGTTTAGCTCACTAAGAAGGCAGTTAGGGTTGTGCTTAGTAGAATAGAATCATTTGGTTTTTGACTTCTGATTTTGAACTTGAAATGTCTTTTAAAATGTTTTTTTTAATATTACTTTAACTTTAAAAAGTTTTTTTTCTCTTAGTTTTATTTCAAAAAACTACCCCTTTCAAAACTAGGGCTTTTTCGAAAATGGACTTAGCCTAGGCTCTAACCCTAGAATTGCATGCACCTATAGACTTAGAAGCCAGCATCTCACAAACACCTTAGGATACTTTTGATTGATAACCTAGAAAGGGTTGAGATGCTTAGGTCTTTGCCTCAATTCAAGATGCTTTAAGTCAGTGCATCGGCAGCAATTGGGGCACTAAATGAACAGCAATCAGGTCAAGTGTCAAGTTTAGACAATCTAACTTGAACAATGCACTTAACTTGACTAACTCTAGCAAAAGCTACTGTTTATAACAGTTAGTAAGTAGCTAAATGGGTTAGACAGGTCCCTAAAAGATTTAACAAGACTTAGGTCTTGCTTTGATTCAGTACAGCAAATGCTTTATTATTGCAAATATCCTTTTATGCATTTTGTTTGATATATGTCAAAGGGGGAGAGTTGGAAAGGAAACAGGGAACAAAAATGTTTTTCCAAATTTCTATTATTTTTTTTGGGAACAAAAATGATTTTCCAAATTTCTATTATTTTTTTTGCTCTGAATTGCTATTAAGTTTTTTTTAAATATTCTCTGAAAAGCTTTTTCTAAAGTCTGAAATTTTTTTCCAAATCCTGAAAAATTTTCTAAATAAAAAAAATTTCCCAAGTCTCAATTTTTTTAAACTGAAAAACTCTAAAGTTTAAAAAGTTTTCCTAAAACTCAAAATTTGCGAAAATGGGAAAACTTCTTCAAACTTAGAATATTTTTCTTGAAAAACTCAGTCAATACTTAGAAAGTTTTTCGATAATAAAATTTTTCTAAGTATTTAAAGTAAAACCACCTACTTTTGAAAAACCTAGGGGGAGATTACTTCCAGGGGGAGGGAATCCAACTTAGGATTTCAATTTCAGCATTCTTTTTCCCTTAACTTTTTGAACTAGGTTGTCATATATCAAAAAGGGGGAGATTGTTGGTGCAGTATGCACCCAAGTCAAACCTGTGTTTTGATATTGGCAAAAAGGTTCAAAAGTTAAGGGTTAATGGTTGTCTAACGAGTTTCTTGAGTGTACAGGAAAAGCCCTAGCAAAGGACTGCTAGGCACTGGCGAAGGACTGCCAGACAGGACAAGCCCTAGCAAAGGACTGCTAGGCACTGGCGAAGGACTGCCAGACAGGACAAGCCCTAGCGAAGGAATGCTAGGCACTGGCGAAGGGCTGCCAGAAGAAAAAACCTAGCGAAGGGCTGCTAGGCACCAAGCGAAGGGAAGCTTGGTAACTCAAGACCTGGCGAAGGACTGCTGGGCAAAAGTCCAACTGGAGGATCCGGTTGGCACCAGGTAAAACTCTCCCGAGAGGAGTAGGTGAGGACGCGTTCCCCTCGAGGGAACATTAGGCGTCGGTTCGACCTAGGGCTCCATTTTGGAGACCCAAAGTCAGAACCAAGACAGCTAAGGCTGTGAAAAATCAACTTAGTATTTGCTATTTTGGACTAACCATGGATGCAGGACCGAAGGACTGTGTTTCTGCAGCTCAGAGGGCCTCAAAGGAGTGAGGCCGCAGCTGAGCAGGGCGCCCCGGATGTGTCGGGCGCCCCAGAGTCAACCCAAAGTCAGCAGAGAAGTAAACCTCCGACAGCACCGCGTTGGGGGGCGCCCCGCGCATGTCGGGCGCCCCTCTTGTCGCGGGCGCCGCGCAAATCGGGCACCGCGCAGATCGGGCGCCCCGCGTGTCTCGGGCGCCCACTGTGCCACGCCACTGAAGGCGGCTGCAGCTCACCCTCGCGAAGCCTCGGTGATAAAGCTTTGACCGGTCAACCCGGGCGCCCCGCGCGCATCGGGCGCCCCAGTCAACTGTTATCCCGCAGTCGAAGCGATCAGTCACGACCGAGAGCTCGCCGGATCAGAAGCCACGTGGAGGGCGCCCCGAGCATGTCGGGCGCCCCCTGCCCTATATAAAGAGGGCCTCGACCCTCTTCAAAGAACAACAATTGCTTCGACGTTTCCACGCTCTTCTGCTCTCGTGCTCTGCTCCAGAAACTGCCCAACTTGAGCCGACGACGTCCCGCTGCCCCGAAATCATCGATCTACTCCGGACGTCGGTAAAAGAAGAGAAATTCTTTCCTGTATAAGTTTACTTCACTCACTCTATATTCAAATTGTAAACTGTTTTTGCGCCAAATATAGAATTGCCCAAAGTAAACGGTCAACGACCGTGGGCCTTGGAGTAGGAGTCGACCCAGGCTCCGAACCAAGTAAATCTACTGTGTTTGCGTTGTTGTGTTCGCTTTTATTTCCGCTGCGCACCCGCTCTTTTTTTAATCCGAACGAATTGTGACATTCACCCCCCCTCTCTCGCATTTCTCGATCCAACAACTTGCACCAACAATCTCCCCCTTTTTGATGTTTGACAATAACTTAAGTTAGATTGGTTTAAGGGGCTAATTCACTATCCTTGGGATAAAATACAAGAAAAAATTGAAATAAGTTTTGAAAATATATTTTTGATTTTTGGGAGAAATTTTTCTAAAATTTTTCTAACTTAAGCACACCTCTCCCCCTTTGTCATACATCAAAAAACTTTAAGAGAATACTTGCACCAATAATGAATATTTTGGTTCTTTTTGAAAAATACTTGGTGCAGAAATTTTGAAAGCATTGTATTTTGAATGATATATTGCATTTTTGAAAAAAAGGTGCATAATTTTGACAAAGATGTTATTCGTTTTGAAGAATACAAGTACTTTGAAAATTGATCTTTAACAACATGTAAGTACTTTTGAAAGAATTTGTAAATTTTTTTGAAAAATATAAAGTACTTTTTTTTTGAAAAATGCATAACTTTTGAAAAAAATGTTATTTTGGAAAATATAAATGTTATGCCTATTTTGCAAGTACTAACTGTTTTTGAAAATAAGTGATTTTTGAAATATTTTACTTGACTAAGTTTCTTTTCCAGTCTGACACAATCCTGGGAAACCTTGTTGACTACAAGGACATTTTCCTAAGTGTCCTGGAAATTTTTCAAAGTCAATATTTCAAAGATAATTTCATAGGTCACACGAAAATAATAGACTAATAGTATTTTGAAAAACTACTTATATTTCTAGCGAGATTTGAAAATATAGCGCATGAAAACATTTGAGATATTCAATAATTCTTTTATTTGATCTCCCCCTAAACTTGACCCAGTCCTGGGAAGCTTGTTGACCACAAGTACTCTTCCTCTGAGTCTTAAGGTTTGATTCAGATCAAAAGAATAATAATTTTCAAAATAATTTAAGATTTGTTAGACTCCCCCTAAATTTGACATGTCCTAGGAGTCCTTGAAGATCATAAAGTGGACCTTTCCTCACGATTCGAGTATGTGTTCTTAATGAAACACAAATCTGAAGCTTTTGAGAAATTCAAAGAGTTCAGAAGTGAAGTAGAGAAACAGCTTGGCAAAAGTATTAAGATACTTTGATCCGATCGGGGTGGTGAATACTTAAGTCAAGAGTTTCAAGATTATCTTAGGGACAATGGGATATTGTCTCAATGGACTCCGCCATATACACCATAGCATAATGGTGTATCTGAGAGGCGTAACCGAACCTTGATGGACATGGTTAGATCTATGATAAATCATGCAACTCTTCCAAAATCCTTTTGGAGCTATGCGCTTAAGACAGTTGTTTACTTGCTAAACAGAGTCCCGACCAAGGTAGCCTCTACTACTCCATATGAGACGTGGAATAGTAAGAAACCTCATTTATCTCACCTAAAGATATGGGGTTGTCCTACTTATGTAAAGCGGACTATATCAGACAAATTGGATGCTAAGTCTGATAAATGTCTATTTATTAGATACCCTAAGGAAACGAAGGGTTACCAATTCTATCATCCCTTGGATAAATTTCTTTAGGGTTTATCAAAGTCAAAGAAACGATAATGTTCAAGTAGATAAATTTTGAAGCCACAATTTGGAAAGAAGATAATTTTGAAATCATATGTAATGCAAATTAACGTGCAGTTTTTGAAAAAAATATTTTTAATAAAAAGAACAAAACACTCCCCCTACATCCAACACCGTTTGACTCTAACTAAGTGCCTTAAGGAACTTTAGTGTTGTCCTAAGAGGCTTGTGTCTAATTGCGTGAGTCAAACAATTTTTGAAAAGGTATAATTTTTTAGAAACGTATAATATGTATATTCAATCAGACAAGCATGAATTCCATAAAAACATTATTATGTTGAAACATTATTTTGAAAATATATTTTTAAAAAAATATTCTAATGATTTTGAAAAACATTTTTGAAAAACATTTTTCAATATATTAGTCCTTAACATCTCACCCATTTTAGATGTATCAATACAACAAGCATGATTGCCTTATAAGTGTATTGTGAGATGCTTGAATCATTTTTCTTTAATTTATTTTAATTCTAAGATTTCATTGAAGCTTGTGTTAGATTTGAATTTGACAAGAAGTAACTTGAATTTGAATTTCAAAAATTGGCTTCCAGGTCTTGGCGAGGCACTAGGCCTTCTTTGGTCGTAGCCTTATTGGATCATCAACCCTTTCCTTGACAAAGCCTTTTAATGAAATTTCATTTTCAAAACTACTTTTTGAAAAATTCTGGTCTAACTAGTTTGGATCTTGGATCGGTAGCTTCGGCTAGTTTCACCAGTCTAAAGAGACCAAGTATACTTGACCTTATTAGAATTGGCTTCCCTAACGTACTATCATCTCACCGCCACCCAATACTAGGTTAATCAAGTTTCAATTATTCTTTTTTCTATAGCCATTCTAATATATGCATAAAATTTAAATATGTATGTCATGTCATATAAAAAAAGAAGTAGCATATGCATGACATGGCAATTATGCATGAGTCAAGCAATTCCAAACATTTTATTTAAGTTTCTAAGAATGTATCAAATTTCCGATTTGATACATGTCGAGTGAACCCACGAATATGTCAACCCACTTTGACATATTTAATGATATTAATTTTAATTGTTATAGTTTGGGTAAAATTTTATTTTAGTTTGAGTTTAAGTCATTTAAGATTTTAGTTGAGTTTAGGTTAATTAAGAATTGATTGGATTAGAAAATCAATTGAGAATAAATGAATTTAAGTTTTAATTAATTTGGATTAAATTAAATTTGAATATAATTTAATTTAAATTTGAGTTTCGAATTTAATTTAAATTTGAATTATAATTTAATTTGAACTTAATTAAGATTTAATTTGAATTTAATTAAGATTTAATTTGAATTTAATTGAAATTTAATTAAGATTTAATTTGAATTTAATTAAGCATTAATTTGAATTTAATTAAGATTTAATTTGAATTTAATTAAGATTTAATTTAAATTTAATTAATTTAAATTTGAATTATAATTTAATTTGAACTTAATTAAGCTTTAATTTAAATTTAATTAAGATTTAATTTGAATTTAATTAAGATTTAATTTGAATTTAATTAAGATTTAATTTGAATTTAATTTAATTTAATTTAATTTAATTTAAGATTGAATTTGAATTTAATTAAGATTAAGTATTAATTCGAATTTAATTAAGAATTAATTTGAATTTAATTAAGAATTAATTTGAATAATTAAGGATGAAATGATTAATTAATAATTGTGGATTCAAATTCATCATTTTTATTATTTCAAAAATTTCTTCTTCATCTTTATCTATCTTTTTAAGTTTTTCTAATAATTTTGATTTATTTGAATTTTTGTAATTTTTATTGACTATGGCCTTTATCTTAGAAAATTCTATCTCCTCCTCAAGATTAGTTTTTTCAATATCCTCACAGTAGATGGAGTAAATTGGGCCACTAGTTAAAGTTTGATAATAATATTCAATATTATCTATAATTAAGTTATCGTCTAGGAGGATTTTATTTTTATTATCCTCAAGAATATTTTCAACAAAATCTTCTTTATCTTCAAGATTTTCAATAATTTTAGGGTCATCTTTAGAATTATCTTCAAGGTTTTCAAATTTGAATTCGGAGTTATCCTTAGGATTTTCAAATTTGAATTCCGAATTATCCTTAGGATTAATTTTGTCTGAAATAAAATTATCAGAATTGATTTTATCAGAAAAATTATCAGAATTAATTTTCTTAGAATAGTTATCAGAATTAACTTTATTAGAAAAATTATCAGAATTAATTTTATCAGATAAATTGCCAGAATTAATTTTATCAGAAAAATTATCAAAATTAAAATCATCAGATAAATTATCAGAATTAATTTTATTAATTTTTGAATTGATATTCTGAATTAAACAATTAATTTCTGATATTTTGATCATATTCACGTTTTGTAATTTAACATGCAAAGAGTTAATTTTACTATGCAGTAAATCTACTTTATCAGAAAAATTAACTACTTTATCATATGGCAGTGCAGGAACTTGTAAAATTTTTGGAACATAAATTTTTCGTACCTTTGTCGGACATTTGTTTTTGTAGTGTCCGAATTTTTCGCACTTGAAGCATCTGATATGGCTTTTATCTCTCCGGACTCCTGGCACTGGTGCCCCCTTTGCCGCCGGTGATGAACGATTTTTATGAGTAGGGCACTGATTTTTATAGTGCCCTCTCTCCTTGCATGTGAAACAAATAATATGCAATTTAAAATTAGACATTAAAAAAATATACCTGATTCACCCCTGGGCTCCCCCTCAACTCCTGGCGTTGTTGCTCCGTCGGCAGTTAGTCCGGTGAAGAGCGCTCGGCTCTGATACCAATTGTAGGACCAGTGTCGTCGATAGAGGGGGGGTGAATATCGACCGTTCGAAATCTTTCGGAAATCTCGTGGAAAACTCGTTCGTTCTAGACTTAGAATATTAGTAGCGCAGCGGAAAATAAAAACAAAATAAACACAGGTACACAGCGGATTTTTACTTGGTTCCCGACCCCCAGGGTCAGTACATCCAAGGCCTATGCACGGGAACACCCGTCCACTATTGGTCTCCTTTCCGAACTTTCCGGAGGTGGAGAAACCCGACTTACAGTGCAATATTACAATCACAATATAATGAAAAATAATTACAGTATAATTAAAGCAAACCGAATAGAACAAGTTTGAAACTCGGCCAATCTGGACCTCCGAAGTGCCGCGCACTTCCTCCTGGAGCCTCCCGATCGTAGAGCCTCGTTTCTAGCGCGTTGCAGTCGGTCAGAATGCTTGGAATGGTTCTTGGAAGTCGTGTTTGAAGCAGAGGGGTCGAGGCCCCTTATAAAGGCCTCCTGGGGGCGCCCCGGATGACTCGGTCAACTCTTATCCTTGCGCCTACTTCGTTGCAGGTGATAAGACCTTTGACCAGGGCGCCCCGAACATCTCGGGCGCCCTCTTGAGCGCTTATCTTGTGCTTCGGACTCGCAGCAGCGAAGGCTGCTCTCTGTAGTACTGCCTGGGGGCGCCCCCACTGTTGGGGGCGCCCTGGTTGCATGGGGGCGCCCCCACTGCTGGGGGCGCCCTGGTGCATGGGGGCGCCCCCACTGCTGGGGGCGCCCTGCTTAGGGCCTCCAACACCTTTTAGCCTGGTTTAACTGCTTTGTCTCCGGTTCTTGATACCTGCAAGATACACACACACAAAGCATGAATACATATAATGTTAGTCTTAAGGACTTGGTTCGGACTTCGGATTTGCACGAAACCTTAGGTCGAACCGGCACGAGTTCCTATCCCCGAGAACTCGCCCTTCACCTACTCCTCTCAGGAGACGGTTGCCACCCAGCCCTTCGGGTGGACTTTTGCTTAGCTTCCGATACCTCCGGACCTCGAGACGCCCAAACCCTGACCCGTCTCTACTCCTGTCCTTAGTCATCGCTCAGCTAAGTTGCTCATTCCCTGGCAGTCCTTCGCCAGGTGCCTAGCAGTCCTTCGCCAGGTCTTCATTCCCTAGCAGTCCTTCGCCAGGTGCCTAGCAGCCCTTCGCTAGGTCTTCTATGCCTAGCATCCCTTCGCTAGGTGCCTAACAGCCCTTCGCTAGGTCTTCTATGCCTAGCATCCCTTCGTTAGGTGCCTAGCAGCCCTTCGCTAGGTGCCTAGTAGCCCTTCGCTAGGTCTTAGGGTTACGATACCCAGCAGCCCTTCGCTAGGTGCCTAACAGCCCTTCGTTAGGTCTTAGGGTTTCAATACCTAGGTTAACTAGGACATTTCTTCAACTTGGGTTACTTCTCCTTTGCTCCCCTTTGTTTGTTCAATATATCACTGACTTAAGTGTATTGTCAAACATTAAAACACTTAAAGAAGAACATCATTGATGCAACTTGCACCAACATAATATAGTTGGAGTTAGAGGTTAATCCTTAGTTTTGGTTGTTGGACACATCCAAGCCTGAGTAAATGGTTGAATGAGCTCCAACCATATTAAAACTATTTCTTGATTAATGGGTCAGCCTTAAGCTTGGATCATCGATTTGTTGTTCCACAGCCAAGGTCGATGTAAAGAGAGGTGCAGTTGGGTGCTATGTATATTGTTGCATACTTGTTAATGAGTTAACAACCCAATGATTTATGCAAACATTCAATTAGTTGATAGCATAATGTGATAGTTACATATATGTAATATGTAATCGGTATAATTACCTACCTTCATAGCTAAGAATAACTTGATGGCCCCAGCCATGGTTGTTCTTATCTATGGATGGATGTCAACCTATTTGGAGATGTTCCTACGATCTCCCGAATTGATAAAAAGGGTTATTTAATTAAAAAAATAAATAGGATTTAATGAATGTATATTGATGCATTCTTTATCATTCTCATCACATAACCTCAATTTGTATTTCTAGGATAATCACTTGATCATGTCTTCTCTGAATTTGCGTTCCATTTTGGACACCAATAAGTTAACTAAGGACAAAAGGATTGAAAAAACACCAAAAGGCACTTGCCATCATTGTGGCAAGGAGGGCCACTAGCGAAGAAACTGCAAGGTTTATCTTGAGTCCTTGAAGAAGAAGGCATCCGATGCCCCATCCTCTTCAGGCATCTTCGTTATTGAATGTCACTCTATTTCCTCGTACACCTGGGTACTTAATACTGGGTGTAGCTCACATATATGTAATGACATACAGGGGCTAAGGAATAGAAGAAGACTCGTCAAGGGAGAAGCAAATTTGCAAGTTGGAAATGGAGCAAAGATTGCTGCTATTGCCATCGGAACATATTTGCTAAAGCTTCCTACTGGACTTGTCTTAGAATTGGATAATTATTATTTTGTTCCTTCATTAATAAAGAACATTGTAGCTATTTCATGTTTGAATGAAAAAGGTTACTATTTAACTTTTAGTAACAATTGCTGTTACATAACTTTAAATGGTGTTCTTTATGGGACCGGAACTTTATGCAATGGTATCTACACGTTAGATTTATCCGGTAACATTTTCAATATCGAAGTTAGCAACAAACGTGCTCGAATAGATAATCAAATAGACTCCTACATGTAGCATTGTCGTCTTGGCCATATAAGCAAGAAACGCATAACCAAATTACACCGATGTGGAATTCTGGAATCATTTGAACCCGGTTCATTTGATACATGCGAATCATGCCTAAAAGGCAAGATGGCCAAATTACCCTTTTCCGAAAAAGGTAAACCAGTGGGAGAATTGCTTGGTCTAATATATACTGATGTATGTGGACCAATGTCAACTCTTGCACAAGGAGGCTATAGCTACTTCATTATCTTTATCGATGATCACTCACGATTCGAGTATGTGTTCTTAATGAAACACAAATCTGAAGCTTTTGATAAATTCAAAGAGTTCAGAAGTGAAGTAGAGAAACAGCTTGGCAAAAGTATTAAGATACTTTGATCCGATCGGGGTGGTGAATACTTAAGTCAAGAGTTTCAAGATTATCTTAGGGACAATGGGATATTGTCTCAATGGACTCCGCCATATACACCATAGCATAATGGTGTATCTGAGAGGCGTAACCGAACCTTGATGGACATGGTTAGATCTATGATAAATCATGCAACTCTTCCAAAATCCTTTTGGGGCTATGCGCTTAAGACAGTTGTTTACTTGCTAAACAGAGTCCCGACCAAGGTAGTCTCTACTACTCCATATGAGACGTGGAATAGTAAGAAACCTCATTTATCTCACCTAAAGATATGGGGTTGTCCTACTTATGTAAAGCGGACTATATCAGACAAATTGGATGCTAAGTCTAATAAATGTCTATTTATTAGATACCCTAAGGAAACGAAGGGTTACCAATTCTATCATCCCTTGGAATAAAAGGTGTTTGTTTCAAGGCATGCTGTATTTCTAGAAAAATACTTTCTTTTACAAAAAAACAGTGGGAATAGCATTGAACTTGAAGAAGTTCATGAAACTCCAATACACATTACAGAGACACCTAGTCTAGACCCACAACCGATAACTCATAATGATGAGCTATCAGTTGAACCTAAAACAACACCACTTCTTCGTAGGTCTAATAGGACACGCAATATTCCAGAGAGATACGGATTTCTCATAAGTGAATCGAACGACGTGTTACTGATTAACAATGACGAACCTATCAATTATGAAGATGTTCTGAATAATTCAGAAAGGGATAAATGGCTTGAAGCCAAGAAGACGGAAATGGATTCCATGTACAAAAATCAAGTATGGGACTTGGTTAACCCACCTGAAGGGATTAAGCCCATAGGGTGCAAGTGGGTTTTCAAGAAGAAAACTGACATGGAAGGTAATGTCGTTACCTTTAAGGCTAGATTAGTGGCAAAAGGATATCGTCAGAAACAAGGAATTGATTATGACGAAATCTATTCGCCAGTAGCTATGCTTAAATCCATTCGGATGCTCCTAGCCATAGCAGCTCATTATGATTATGAGATATGGCAAATGGATGTGAAAACAGCTTTCCATAATGGAAACCTGCTTGAGGATGTATACATGATACAACCTGAAGGTTTCACAACGGTTGATAAAACCAAAGTATGCAAGCTTCGACGATCCATATGTGGGCTAAAGCAAGCATCCAGGAGCTGGAACATCCGTTTTGATGAGACAATCAAAGAGTTTGATTTCTCACAAAATCCTGACGAACCTTATGTGTACAAGAAGGTTAGTGGGAGTGCAGTCGTATTCCTAATGTTATATGTCGATGACATATTACTTATAGGAAACGATATATCAGTCTTACAGTCAGTTAAAATTTGGTTGTCCAAAACTTTCTCTATGAAAGACCTTGGAGAAGCAACCTATATCCTTGGGATTAGAATCTATAGAGATAGATCAAAACGATTGCTTGGTCTTTTGCAGTCTACATATATAGACCGAGTGCTAAAAGGGTTTAGCATGTCGGAATCCAAGAAAGGTTACCTTCCCATCAGGCATGGGATCAACCTTTCGAAGTCTATGTGTCCGCGCACAGAAGACGAGAGGATTTGCATTAATAAGATTCCTTATGCATCCGCGATAGGATCTATCATGTATGCTATGTTATGTACTAGGCCCGATGTATCGTATGCTCTGAGCATCACAAGCAGATACCAGTCTTATCCAGGAATGGATCATTGGGCGGCTGTCAAGACAATCCTCAAGTACTTAAGAAGAACTAAGAATGTGTTCCTAATATATGGAGAAGGGGATATGGTAATACGTGGGTATACAGATGTCAGTTTCCAGACAGATAAGGATGACTCCAAATCTCAGTATCGATACGTATTTATTTTAAATGGAGGCGCAATAAGTTGGAAGAGTTCCAAGCAAGACACCGTAGCGGATTCTACCACGGAAGGGGAATATATTGCAGCTTCGGAAGCAGCAAAGGAAGCAGTCTGGATCAAGAAGTTTGTCTCAGAACTTGGTGTGGTTCCAACCATTGATGAAGCAATACCGGTTTATTGTGACAACAATGGAGCTATTGCACAAGCAAAGGAACCAAGGTCTCATCAGCGATCCAAACATGTGCTTCGCCGCTATCATCTGATCAGAGAGATTATAAGTAAGAATGATATACAAATTGAGAAAATTCCCACTGAAAGGAATTTAGCGGATCCTTTAACTAATGCCTTGCCTCAAAGCAAGTTTGAGGGTCATGTTACAGCCTGTGGTATTGGATACCGTAGCGATTGGCATTAGGCTAAGTGGGAGTTTGTTAGTGATATGAGAAAAGTGTCCTAAGGCAATCGCCTTATGATTGTAATCATTTATTTTAATAAATGAATATTCACTATTTGAGTATACATGTTTATGTATTTGATTGAGATCTTAAACTCATTTACTAAATGTCAGCAATACAATTCAAAGTATGAGAGAATTTGTGATGAATTCACAACTAGTGATTATCTCTACATGTGCAATTGTGAAGTATTGAAATTGTCCCTAGTCGATGAATTAATAAATACGGACACTATCAATTCTGTTGAGACTAGCATGGGTTATTCTCTAATCAACTGATTCTCACTGGCTGGTGACATTGGGATGTCCGGAGATAAACATGAATGCTAGTTAAGGGAACTAGTTCATTGGAGTGGATGGCTATAAAACTTCATATGGTAGTCTATATATAGATATGTCAATGAAGTTCTTACTGCAGCTTAAGTGCGATGTTCCTTTGACTTGCGGTGTTCAAGTCATCTTGGTCATGGAGACTTATACTTTGACATCTTAAGCAAGCATCTCCAAGGAGGTGTGGACTCGGGGTGATTGGGTATAAGCCGAAGTGCCCGAAGATGTTTGAACAGCCTACAAAGGATTCACCACTCCTTGCGAGGAGATGTATACCCAAGGCCTATCGTCGGATTGTTACTCGAAGCCTCTGGCCAGAGCATGACATGTTCAGAGTATGAATCTCTTAGATAAATGAGAGTAATTAGAATCCGTAGGACGAGAAAACGTTACTTGGGCTAGGTGTGACGTAGTCAGCCTAGTGGGGACTGACACACATAAACCATGTCCTGAACCAAGTGGGTATAAGATGGTGAAGGGAATGGGGCACGATTCATTATAGCTGCTGAAGGGTTTCAGAATTGTTTCTGAGGTCAACCGTTGATCTTTCGATTAATTGGGGATCATGATGTACTACTAGGTGCCACTCATGATCATTCTATAATTGGTTAATTATAGACGGCCAACATAAATCGAAAGCCTATTTAGTCACACGCACTACGAGTAATCCAAGGGATTTAAAATGAGTTGAAAATTATATTTTCCAATCAAGAAAGATTAGGTTTGGTTGAGCCAAACGATAAGTCGAATCTGAATTTTTCAGAGACGCATCGGAAGCGTAAAATGGCTAAGTCTTTTGAAGACTTAATAGATGAATTAAATGAGTTTAATTCATTGGGGCGTGGCCTGGATAGGCCGGCCAAAGAGGGTCCCCACCCTCTTTGCTTGGCCGGACACAACAAAGAGAGGGAACCAAATTGTTTGGTTCAATTTATAAAATAAATCAAATGTGGTTTGTTTTATAAAATTATTGATGATAAAGAAATTTATATAAAGAAATTTATATAAAATTTATTTTTCATGGAAATTAAAATGAACCATGGATTGGTTTATTTTATTTTATAAAATCAATCATGGATTAATTTACCATGATAAAGAAATTTATATAAAGAAATTTATTTTTCATGGAAATTAAAATGAACCATAGATTGGTTTATTTTACTTTATAAAATCAATCATGGATTGATTTACCATGATAAAGAAATTTATATAAAGAAATTTATATGATAAATTTCTTATGAAAATTTATTCCATAAGAAAAAAGTGACTTAGTTGATTTTTATCATGAATTAAAATATGATTTTAACCATGATATAAAATCAAGACTTGGCATGATGGAATAAGTCATAGAAAATTTATATGATAAATTTCTTATGAAAATTTATTCCATAAGAAAAAAGAGACTTGGCGGTTGAGAGACCACTATATAAAGGACCCAAGGCAAGGCTTGGAATTAATTCAAAAATAATCCAAGTATTCTTGCCTAGGCTCTCTCCCTCTCCTCCCTTCTTCCTCTTGGCCAGCCACAAGGTTGCCGTGAGCAACTTTGCTCTCTCCACAATTTGCCGTGAGCAACTTTGCTCTCTCCACAATTTGCCGTGAGTAGTAATTATTGGAGAAGACCACCAATTTCATTGGAGAAGGATTAATTTCAAGCAATTAATCGGAGAAGAGTCGGATTAATTGCATGCGTTGCAATTAATTGGAGAGGAGCATGATTAACTGCATGTGTTGCAATTAATTGGAGAGGAGCATGATTAATTGGGCGTAAGTCATCTTCCTCCTTCTCGCCGGAATTGTGATTCCGGCCAACCTTGGTGGTGAGTTTTTCCGATGTGATTACTTCTCTCTTGCTTTTTCTTGTCGCGTTCTCAGAGAATCTAGTAGTTCTCGAGAACACGAAACTCGTGGCTTTGTGAAGTCATCCCAAAGATACTCGGCGTGGACGCGAATAGAGGCGGAGCTTCCGAGGGACGCTTACGGTTGGATCTCGTCCCTTTCTTCGAGTTACGCGAGGTAACAAGTAAATTAGTTTACGTTTCTACAAAATTTTAAATATATGATTATGTCTACACTACATAAGGTTGCATGCTTAGATGTGTGGTTAAATAATTTGAGAAATTATTTATGCAAAACCTTCCGCTGCACGTAATTAATTTTAAAATTACGAACCCGCATCCATGTCAACATGCACCCGGTCCCAACAGTACCAACCCTATTTCAAAAGAACCATACTGTATGGCTCCATCAGAATTAAGAGAACTTCAGGAGCAACTACAGGAGCTGCTCGACAAGGACTTCATACGCCCTAGTCATTCAACTTGGGGAGCTCCCGTATTGTTTGTGAAGAAAAAAGACGGGTCCATGTGCTTGTGTATAGATTACCGGGCCTTGAACCAAGTCACCATCAAGAACAAGTATCCCTTGCCATGTAACGCCCGAAAATTCTCGAAACTAATTTTAGAAATATCTTAGAATTTATTCCAAATTTATGGATATTTTTATAGAATTTTTCCGTAAACGAAAGTGGCAAAAAGGGTTAAAAACAGAAAATCGCGTAGGTGGGATTCGAACCCTTCACCTACGCTTGAGAGACGAGTGGGCGGACCAGCTGAGCTGGTTTGTTTTGCTGAAACAAATTGAGCGAAACAATAGATAAGGTATAATTAGGTAAATTCGCCCCCATAAGTATAAATAGATAATTAAGGAGAGAAGTTTTATTTTCTTCACCCAAACCCTCACGCCGTCCCTCTCTCCTCCCTTGGGCGAAAACACACCAAGCCCTAAGGCTTCCTCCGGTGGCCGGCCAAGGCTCTCTTCCGAGAGATCTTCCAATATTCGGAACCCCCACGACGAGAGGAACGCGTGAGCGCGAAGAAATCTCCGAGACTCCGAGTTTCTCCGGAACCTCCGACGCCGTTCTTGGTTGTAAGTCCAAGATATCAAGGTAAGTACTGCTCACCTGCAGTAAGAGGCGGTTTTCCGCAAGTTTTTCCCGTTAGAAAGTTAAAAATGCAATTTTCCTTTAGTTTAGGATTTTGCATGTAACTCTAGTTTAATCCATGCTTGTATAAGTTTGATTAAGCACCCTATATGAGGTTAGGGGCTAAGAAAAGTTATGAGAAAAGAAAAGAGAAGATAAAGATAAGAAAAGAAAAGGCCAAGGCCTTAAGAAATCCCCAAAAGTCAAGACTTAGGGATTTGGGCACACAAGGTGCTCGTTAAAATGCCAAGGCATTTAAAGATAAGAAAGAAAAGAAAGAAAAGCTATTTTATTTTCTAAGGCCAGTACCCGGCGTCCAAGGGCGTCGTTAAAGAAATCCAGGTGTCCAATTCCAAGGTCTTGGCCCTGGTAGACCAAGGTCTGCTCTATTAGGATTGGTGGCTCGCTACCCCAACCTTTTAGGGAACGCGCATAAGATGGTACTTACGTCTTAAGTGGATCCAAGTGAGATATTATTTTCAAGTATATGCTTTAGCAAAGTTTTCTAAAGTTTAAGAAAGTTTTCTAAAAGTTAAAGAAAGAATTAAAGTTAAAGAATTGCTAAAGTTTCAAGTTAAGCCAAGAACAAGTAAGTTAAGACTTATTAATGCTTGAGTATGCATGTCTTGAGTTATACATGTTGTTTTAGTGTTTCTTTTAAGCATAAAAGTATCTCATGTGATTTCACATTGTTTAAAAAGCATGCTTGCACATTTCGAGATTTTTGTGAGCTAGATAGTACTTACTATGTTTTATGCTTACTAGTTGCATTTCCTCTTGCTGCAGGTAAAGGTAAAGGCAAGCAATTCTGAAGGAAGGCGACAAGGCGGTGCTGAGTGTCGTGTGTGTGGTGGCTGACCTTGGAGAGGTCCTTGGGACAAGATGAAGGAAGGACTTAAAGTGCATTTATCATAAAGTCTTAGTTTAAGTTAGATCTTATAGCATTTATCCAAGTATTTGCGTTTTAGATATTTTGCATATCCTAAAACCATGAGTAAAGATTCCATGTCATTTTATTTAGCATACATATCCTTATGATTGCATTGGATGAGTATAAGTATGAATAGTTTTGAATATTGATACTTGATGGAGCTAATTGATGCATGTGCCAAGATATTGGTAGTTTTGAATCAAGTTTTATTGCTTAAACATGCTTAGAAAAGCTGCATACACATTCCACAATGCTTTAGAAATGTTTAGAACATGTGTTTTGGTGTTATGAATGCATAGGAGTGAAGTTTGGTACAAAACTCTAGTTTAAAGTTCATATAGATTTTCATAGCTTAATTACTTCCGCAAAAGTCCTAATTTCAAGTTTATGAAGTTGTTTGGATTGGCTAAAATGTTTAGGAAACTAGTATAGAGTATAGAAATGGTGTTGTGTCTTTGTATGGCTTGAAACTATAAGTTTGGTGGACCATTGAGACAAGGTTTCGAATCTGAATTTCAGATTTTCAGGCGTGCCAGTCGACTGGTTCAGTATCAGTCGACTGCCCTATCGAACAGTAGCTTCTGTTCGATGCATCAGTCGACTGCCAAGAGGCCAGTCGACTGGTGCCGCGCCCAGAAACTTTCTGTGGCCGATACCAGTCGACTGGTTAGATCGCAGTCGACTGGTACCAATGCAGAGAAGTGCTACAGATGAAAAGAAGCGTGCCATTGTATCATGCATGACTATTAGAGTTAGAATATCATCCCTAGATGGATTTAAAAGAAAAAAAAAGAAGTTCCGCATTCTTAGTCGTGCATTAGAGTCGAGAAGTAGAGAAAGTAACGATCCGTCTAAGGTAGAGAAGGCGGGTCGCTACAGGTGGTATCAGAGCAGTTCCCATTCTCCAGCATCACACACACATCAGCATCAACCTTGCCGTCTTCAAGTAAGAAAGTTTTAAGTTTCAGTTTTTCTATTGCTCCTTTACTTAATTGCAGTATAGAGAAATGCTTAAGTACTTACTCATATGTGCATAGAACAAGGAAGCATGTTTAATACCTTAGTATCACGGAATCATGTTTAATCCCTAGAATGGATATTAGGTTACTAAGTAAGAAGACAAGTTTATACCTAGAGAGGTAGTAGTGATTTCTTGTTCCCTTATGCATTATTAGATGGCAAGAAGAGGCCGAGCTCCTAATGCAAGGAACGGAACCCCAGTTCAAGATAACAATGAGCCTGGCACAGAACAGCCAAACCTGATGGCGGTCATTGCTCAAATGCAAGCTCAGATTTCAGAGCAACAGAAGACCATCGCCACACTGATGGCAAATCAGCACCCAGAGCCCCCTACACCACCCACAGCAGGAGTGGAAACTCCAGTGGTGGCTGAAGTTCCACCAGTCACACAGGAGACCCCTGCCGTGAACCGAAGACAAGAAGCATACCTCGTCCAGTGGCAGAGGCTGAAACCCGAAAGCTTCTCAGGCACGACTGAGCCCTGGGATGCCCAGGCTTGGTTCAAGACTTTAGAGAGCACAATGGAGCTTCTTGACTGGCCAGAAGTCGAGAAGGTCAAATGTGCCTCCTTCTGCCTAACTGGAGACGCTCGTATGTGGTGGGAGCGAGTCAAGAGTAAGAGGATAGTCAACCAGATGAGCTGGGCAGATTTCGAGCAAGAGTTCTATGAGGAGTTCTTCCACATGCGGGTTACCAACAAGCACTACGAGGACTTCATGGAGTTCAGACAAGGTAGCCTACCAGTGGGAGAAGCAGTCGCGAAGTTCAACAGACTAGCTCGCCTCTGCCCAGAGCTAGTCAGCACAGAGAAGGAGCGAGTCAGACTGATGCTCCGCATGCTGAACCCTGAAATAGCACTCAACGTGAACAGCGGGACGCACCGACCCCAGACCAGCGAGGAGTTGGTCAGTAGTGCTCTAATCTCAGAGCACTATCTGAATAGCATCAAGGCACAACAAACACAGCAGAAGCCAGTCCTGATTGAGAACAAGACAACAGGAGGCCAGAAGCCTCAGCCAAATAACCAGAACTGGAAGAACAAGAACCACAAAAGGAAGCAGTGGCCTGGCAGCCAAAAAGGAAACCAAGAGAACAAGCAAGCTAGGTATCCACCTTGTCCTAAGTGTGGGAGGACCCATCCAGGAGCATGCCTTTTGGGTGTAACTGGATGCTACTCATGTGGACAAGAGGGACACAGATCCAGAGACTGCCCAAACAAGTTTAAGGTACTTCCTCAGCAGTCCGTACAGTATGGAGGCAAGCCTCAGTTACATTACATGCCTACTATACTGGAGGGACCTCAGATCAGTCAGGGAGGGTTGGAAGCAGCACCAGTTCCAACCAATGCCAGAGTCTTTTCCCTCACGAAGGAAGAAGCTGCCAGCGCCTCCACGGTCGTAACAGGTCAAATAGTTATTTTTCAGCATTTAGCTACTACACTGTTTGACACTGGGGCGACCCATTCTTTCGTATCAGTACCTTTTGCTAGTAAGTTACAGGTGCCTGCAGAGAGTTGGGAGTCCAGATTCCTGACAACTCTCCCTTCAGGGGAAATCATGGAATCCACCCAGCGGCTCCGGGCTGTGCCAATCAAGATTTCAGACCGAGAGCTATATGTCGATCTGATAGTCCTTGCGATGCAAGACTTCGACATCATACTGGGCATGGATTTCCTCAGTAAGTACAGCGCTTCAGTGGACTGCCGTAGAAGGAAGGTGATTTTCAGCCCAGAAGGAGAACCACCATTCGAGTTTCAAGGAGCCCCAAAGAGGAAGACTCAGAAATTCCTCTCAGCTTTGGCAGCCCACCAAATGCTAGAGCAAGGGTGTGCTGGTTTTCTTGCACACGTAGTGGACTCAGAAGCAAAGAAAGAACTCAAGCAGGAGGATGTACGGGTAGTCTGCGAATATCCAGAAGTGTTCCCAGAAGAACTACCTGGACTACCGCCCAACAGGGAGGTGGAATTTGAGATTGAGTTGGTGCCAGGTACCGGTCCGGTCTCAAAATGTCTCCTGCAGAGCTGAAAGAATTACGAGAGCAACTCCAGGAGCTACTAGACAAGGGCTTCATCCGCCCGAGTCATTCACCCTGGGGAGCTCCTGTACTTTTCGTCAAGAAGAAGGATGGGTCTATGCGTCTGTGCATAGACTACAGAGCTCTGAACAAGGTAACCATCAAGAACAAGTACCCCCTTCCTAGAATAGATGATTTATTTGATCAACTCAAAGGGGCTACAGTGTTCTCGAAGATAGACCTGCGTTCTGGGTATCATCAGCTAAAGGTTAAAGAAAGTGACATCCCCAGGACGGCCTTCAGGACAAGATACGACCACTACGAATTTGTAGTGATGCCTTTTGGAGTAACCAATGCTCCAGCAGTCTTCATGGAGCTGATGAACCACATCTTCAGGGAGTATCTCGATAAATTCGTCATTGTATTTATTGATGATATTCTCATATACTCACAGACTCCAGAGGACCATGCTACACACTTGAGGATAGTGCTGCAGATCCTTCAGCAGGAGAAGCTCTATGCAAAATTCTCAAAGTGTGAGTTTTGGCTAGATCAGGTGACCTTCCTAGGTCACATTGTATCCAAAGAAGGCATTCAAGTTGATCCAGCCAAGATAGAAGCAGTCAGCAACTGGTGTAGACCCAAGAATGCCAGTGAAATCAGAAGCTTCTTAGGCCTGGCAGGATATTACAGAAAATTTGTGGAGGACTTTTCCAGAATAGCCTCTCCACTCACAGCCCTGACCAGAAAGAACGAGAAGTTTGAGTGGTCAGATAAATGCGAGCACAGTTTCCTAGAACTGAAGAAAAGATTGACTAGTGCTCCCATCCTGACTGTTCCAGAGAGTGACAAGGCCTTTGACATCTACAGTGATGCATCCAAGATGGGCCTTGGAGCTGTCCTCATGCAAGACGGTAAAGTAATAGCATATGCCTCCAGACAGCTCAAGGACTATGAGAAGAATTACCCTACCCACGACCTTGAGCTAGCAGCTGTGGTTTTTGCACTGAAGCTCTGGAGACACTACCTGTATGGAGTGCAGTGCAGAATCTTCACAGACCATCAGAGTTTGAAGTACTTCTTCACTCAGAAGGATCTGAATATGAGGCAGCGCAGGTGGCTAGAGTTGGTCAAAGATTATGACTGTGAAATCCTCTACCACCCAGGTAAAGCTAATAAAGTGGCAGATGCACTGAGCAGAAAATCCTGTGCAGCACTGGTGTCCCTATCATCACTGTCTCTACCACTTCAGAAAGAAATAGAGGATTTTGGAGTCGAGGTAATAATTGGGCAACTTTCTGCATTGACTCTAGAGTCAACCCTGCTTGTGGATATACAAAGAAAGCAAAGTCAAGACCCAGAGATCCAGAAGATCAAGCAGGAGGTCCAAGAGGCAGAAAATTCAGAGTTTCGAGTATCAGATAGTGGCATCCTCTATCTTGGAGACCGCCTTTGCGTCCCCAATGATGAGGAACTAAGAAAGAATATTTTAGAAGAAGGCCACAGTACCCCGTACTCTATGCATCCTGGTTCTACCAAGATGTACCAAGATTTGAAGAAAAGATTCTGGTGGTCTGGACTCAAGCGAGACGTGGCCAGATATATCAGTACCTGCTTGACCTGCCAGAGAGTCAAAGCAGAGCACCAGAGACCAGGAGGAGTTCTGCAGCCTCTTCCCATTCCAGAGTGGAAGTGGGAAGAGATATCCATGGATTTTATCACAGGTCTCCCAAGGACCACCCATGGACACGATGCAATATGGGTGATAGTGGACAGATTGACCAAGTCTGCCCACTTCCTAGCCATCAAGTTATCGCATTCGGTAGAGCAGTTAGCACAGCTGTACGTGAAAGAAGTGATCAGGCTTCATGGAGTTCCGAAGTCTATCATTTCTGACAGAGACGGGCGGTTCATCTCCCATTTTTGGAGGTGTGTTCAGGACGCCCTAGGCACCAGACTTCAGTTCAGCACAGCTTTCCATCCCCAGACAGATGGACAAACAGAGAGAGTAAATCAGATTTTAGAAGACATGCTCAGGGCTTGTGCGTTGGACTTTAAAGGTAGTTGGTGCAAATTTCTATGCTTAGCTGAGTTTGCCTACAACAATAGCTATCAGGCCACCATCAGGATGGCACCTTATGAAGCACTATATGGCAGGAAATGCAGATCACCCATATGTTGGCAAGAAGCTGGTGAGAAGAAAGAGATGGAGTCAGGACTAGGCAGCCAGACTGAGCTTATAGATGAGACCACTCAGGCTATCCAGATGATCCGCCAGAGGATTGAGACTGCCCAGAGTAGACAGAAAAGTTATGCTGACACACGCCGTAGGCCACTTGAATTCCAAGTTGGAGATTCAGTATTTCTCAAGGTCGCCCCTATGAAGGGAGTGATGAGATTTGGCAAAAAGGGCAAGCTGAGTCCTCGCTACATAGGGCCCTACAAGATTGTAAAGAGAGTTGGGAAGGTAGCCTATGAGTTGGACTTGCCAGAGGATATGTCAGCTATCCATAGTACCTTTCATGTCTCTATGCTAAAGAAGTGTATTCACGACCCTAGCCAAGTGATTCAGCCTCAGTCAGTACAGATTCAGGAAGATCTTAGCTATGAGAGCAGACCGACACAGATAGTGGACAAAGCAGTTAAAAGATTAAGAAACAAAGAAGTGCCACTAGTGAAGGTCATCTGGCAGAATCAACAGCATGAGGAGGCTACTTGGGAACGTGAAGACAGCATGAGAGAAAGATATCCAGAATTATTCTAAGTTCGAGGACGAACTTTTTATAAGGTATGGGGATTGTAATGCCCGAAAATTCTCGAAACTAATTTTAGAAATATCTTAGAATTTATTCCAAATTTATGGATATTTTTATAGAATTTTTCCTAAACGAAAGTGGCAAAAAGGGTTAAAAACAAAAAAAAAAGCGTAGGTGGGATTCGAACCCTTCACCTACGCTTGAGAGACGAGTGGGCGGACCAGCTGCGCTGGTTTGTTTTGTTAAAACAGATTGAGCGAAACAATAGATAAGGTATAATTAGGTAAATTCGCCCCCATAAGTATAAATAGATAATTAAGGAGAGAAGTTTTATTTTCTTCACCCAAACCCTCACGCCGTCCCTCTCTCCTCCCTTGGGCGAAAACACACCAAGCCCTAGGCTTCCTCCGGTGGCCGGCCAAGGCTCTCTCCGAGAGATCTTCCATATTCGGAATCCCACGACGAGAGGAACGCGTGAGCGCGAAGAATCTCCGAGACTCCGAGTTTCTCCGGAACCTCCGACGCCGTTCTTGGTTGTAAGTCCAAGATATCAAGGTAAGTACTGCTCACCTGCAGTAAGAGGCGGTTTTCCGCAAGTTTTCCCGTTAGAAAGTTAAAAATGCAATTTTCCTTTAGTTTATGATTTTGCATGTAATCTAGTTAATCCATGCTTGTATAAGTTTGATTAAGCACCCTATATGAGGTTAGGGGCTAAGAAAAGTTATGAGAAAAGAAAAGAGAAGATAAAGATAAGAAAAGAAAAGGCCAAGGCCTTAAGAAATCCCCAAAAGTCAAGACTTAGGGATTTGGGCACACAAGGGCTCGTTAAAATGCCAAGGCATTTAAAGATAAGAAAGAAAAGAAAGAAAAGCTATTTTATTTTCTAAGGCCAGTACCCGGCGTCCAAGGGCGTCGTTAAAGAAATCCAGGTGTCCAATTCCAAGGTCTTGGCCCTGGTAGACCAAGGTCTGCTCTATTAGGATTGGTGGCTCGCTACCCCAACCTTTTAGGGAACGCGCATAAGATGGTACTTACGTCTTAAGTGGATCCAAGTGAGATATTATTTTCAAGTATATGCTTTAGCAAAGTTTTCTAAAGTTTAAGAAAGTTTTCTAAAAGTTAAAGAAAGAATTAAAGTTAAAGAATTGCTAAAGTTTCAAGTTAAGCCAAGAACAAGTAAGTTAAGACTTATTAATGCTTGAGTATGCATGTCTTGAGTTATACATGTTGTTTTAGTGTTTCTTTTAAGCATAAAAGTATCTCATGTGATTTCACATTGTTTAAAAAGCATGCTTGCACATTTCGAGATTTTTGTGAGCTAGATAGTACTTACTAAGCTTTATGCTTACTAGTTGCATTTCCTCTTGCTGCAGGTAAAGGTAAAGGCAAGCAATTCTGAAGGAAGGCGACAAGGCGGTGCTGAGTGTCGTGTGTGTGGTGGCTGACCTTGGAGAGGTCCTTGGGACAAGATGAAGGAAGGACTTAAAGTGCATTTATCATAAAGTCTTAGTTTAAGTTAGATCTTATAGCATTTATCCAAGTATTTGCGTTTTAGATATTTTGCATATCCTAAAACCATGAGTAAAGATTCCATGTCATTTTATTTAGCATACATATCCTTATGATTGCATTGGATGAGTATAAGTATGAGTAGTTTTGAATATTGATACTTGATGGAGCTAATTGATGCATGTGCCAAGATATTGGTAGTTTCCCTTTGAATCAAGTTTTATTGCTTAAACATGCTTAGAAAAGTTGCATACACATTCCACAATGCTTTAGAAATGTTTAGAACATGTGTTTTGGTGTTATGAATGCATAGGAGTGAAGTTTGGTACAAAACTCTAGTTTAAAGTTCATATAGATTTTCATAGCTTAATTACTTCCGCAAAAGTCTAATTTCAAGTTTATGAAGTTGTTTGGATTGGCTAAAATGTTTAGGAAACTAGTATAGAGTATAGAAATGGTGTTGTGTCTTTGTATGGCTTGAAACTATAAGTTTGGTGGACCATTGAGACAAGGTTTCGAATCTGAATTTCAGATTTTCAGGCGTGCCAGTCGACTGGTTCAGTATCAGTCGACTGCCCTATCGAACAGTAGCTTCTGTTCGATGCATCAGTCGACTGCCAAGAGGCCAGTCGACTGGTGCCGCGCCCAGAAACTTTCTGTGGCCGATACCAGTCGACTGGTTAGATCGCAGTCGACTGGTACCAATGCAGAGAAGTGCTACAGATGAAAAGAAGCGTGCCATTGTATCATGCATGACTATTAGAGTTAGAATATCATCCCTAGATGGATTTAAAAGAAAAAAAAAAGAAGTTCCGCATTCTTAGTCGTGCATTAGAGTCGAGAAGTAGAGAAAGTAACGATCCGTCTAAG
>JAGFNQ010006361.1:45472-222936 GCA_024364735.1 Boesenbergia rotunda
TCGAACCAGCGACTCCTCGGAGGGCGTGACACCTTCTCATTTGCCATCGCCAGTATGAGGTGCAGGACCTTCACATGCACATTTTCATTGGTCGTCGCTAGTACCTTCAGGTGCAGGACCTTCACACACATCTTCTCATTCGCCATCACCAGTACCTTCCTCACTCTAATCCCCAGTACCCACGCAAAATCTAGAATCAGTCAAAAACTCAACCGCTGAGTTGATAGACTCTCAGGAGTTTATAGTTCCGATCGGAGAAACATAAGTATTATAAAATATCTTTTTTTCATCTATCTTAATTATTTATATTGTTTATTTGTAATTTTATGATAGATTTAAAAACTTTGCATGGATTATTCACGATATTAATAGAATTGTGAATAATCATTGGGGAGGTGCTTCAATGTCATATTCAAGCATTCCAGCTGCCAATAAGTAGTTATGGTGGAATGAGTTTAAGATATATCTCCTTTAGTTTATTTATGAAATTAAAGTTAATAGCTAATCAATTTTTTCCCCCATTTCAGTAGGCATTCAATTGAGACCCGAGTGCAGAAATGAAAATAAAAAGAATATTTAAAAAAAATATGGTGATCACATTAGGCATTGATTGAATCATGCCAAGACTCGGGGAAAAAACCATCATGCATCACTAATGAAAATTGGGTCAGGATCACAAGTGTTTTGGGAAATGGAGGAGAGTAAACAAAGGAGTTACAGAATAAAATGAATCAATCTTTTAATTCTAGTGACGCGTCTGTGATATATGTGGGAAGCTCTATTAATATAGATGAGAATAGACGTAGATTGGTATTTTTTTTAACTCTCTCACTAATTTTTTTAATATATATCAAATTATTTCATTATTTCTAATGGTGTTTTTTAGACTAAGGAAATGGGAAGGGAACCCACATTCATTGAAACTTTCACTCATGCCTTTACAAAAAAAACAAAACTTGGAGTGGGAATAGAGCTAAATTAATAAAAGTTAGGATTAATTTTTATTTGATTTTAAAATATTATTATTGTCATTATATTATAATTTTTCTTATGACAATGAAGGAAAAATATGATGAGTTAGAGCTAGCACTAATAAATTCGTAAGATAGTGAAAACATTGGCGGCTCTGAACCCTCTGTTGGCAATAGCATGGGTTTATGGTTGGAGTCCAGTAGGGGACCCAAATGGGGAAGAATATTGGGAATGAATTCCTTGAGTAGAACCCAAAGAGTTGCTGGCACATCTTCCTCTTCTACCTGACCAGAAGTTAGGTCTCAAATAATTAGCTTGACTAAAGAGGTATCCGATTTGAAGGGGATAATATTGCAAAGAGATCAAGAAATGTCGCAAAGGGATAAACAAATGTTACAAAGGGATCAGGAAATTAAATATTTGCGTCGGCAACAGGATATGATAATGCGACATCTTTAGTTAAGCTCCGCTCCAATGCAGATTTCTCCCCGTTTAGGTGATGATGTCGGCGACGATGATGCAGATCATAGTGTTGATTCTTCGTGACTTTATTATGTATGAATATTACTTATCTTTTAATTATTGTTTTTGAATATTAATATTTGTTTGTGAAATTTTTGTTTTTGTATGTTTTACTAATACCATTGTTTTGTTTTGAACAGGATTAGCTATTAAGGATGCTATTTATTTAACCATGCATGCTATGTAAAAAAAGTTTAAGGTTGTTATCTATTTAACTATGCATGCTACGTTAGAAAGTTTAACTATTAAGGATGTTATTTATTTAACTATGCATACTATGTAAGAATGCTATTTATTTAATCATGCATGTTATGTTAGAAAGTTTAGCTATTAAGGATGTTATTTATTTAACCATGCTATGTTAGAAAGTTTAGTTATTAAGGATGCTTTTTATTTAACCATGCAATGTTAGAAAGTTTAACTATTAAGGATGCTATTTATTTTACTATGCTATGTTAGAACGTCCCTTACATAGGAATAGACTTCTTTGTCAGATTGATGTCTTCATTTCTAACCCATAACCCAAGCAGTTAGGAGACAAAATCTTACTTTTATTTGAAACTTATCTATGACATAAAATAGAATAGTGTCAAAAGCTTAAGTGAAAAATCGTATGATGGAAAGAAAACAAATCAAATATATTGAATAATGCAACACCATAGTCATTGCTTTCACTTAAAGGAAACAACATTAAGTACAATATCATGCTAATTCCTTGAATTAAAATCCTAAACAGCAATGCATTAATCTATTAAAAAAATCTTGAATTGAAATTAACATACTTTGAAGTATAATTGATTACACAAGAGAGATCCCTATCTCGATGCAAGAGAGGTCCCTAACACAAAGGCAATGTAATTGTTACTTTGACATGCCCTAAATGATGCATCATTTATGAAATAACTTTAATTTGTACCAAAATTCTTAGAAGTTAAGAACTCATATCACATATATATCTATAGTCCATGATTATCATATAAAAGTCCTTTAGCATAAAATCAACATGAATTGCCATATATCTCTTTAGTTTCTCTGGTATACATCTTATCACTTTAGGAGAGAAGTAATAGCGTATGCATTCATATTCTAATTGAGTAATATTAAGCTCCTCAAGATCCTATATTTGTTTAGGATTCATAAAAAAAATAATATATAATTGTTTAATTAGATACAATGACATCCTAAATAGGAGAAAATTCGTAGAAGGATATAAATTATAGTATCAAATAATTTTATTACAAGTAAAGATTAGTACATTTCTAATTAAACCTCTAATCTTGCATTTACTTTCCTTATTTGCGAACAAATTATTTCCCCTTGTGAAATAAAAAAAATGTAATTCACAACAATAATTAAGCACAAATATTATTATTGATTGATGAGTGATGACATTGTATGTAACAATTTTTGTATGTTTTATTAATATCATTATTCTATTTTGAACAGGGTTGGCAACGATAAGTAAACTGGTACAAGTATTAAGTTTTGTGTTAATTTAATAGGTTTTTTATTATAAATGATTCTATTTGTTATTAATATTGTTAATTTATTTTGAATAGGATTGACAACGATAAGTGCGTTGATACAGTTGTTAAGTTTTGTATTAATTTAGTAGATATATTTATGTTATAAAATATTCATTTTGTTATTTATTTGTTTATGCAGGAAAAGATGAGAATGGAAGAAGCAAGATTGTCATGGAAGAGGGTGATAGGTTGACGTTCTTGTAGTTTAATTCTTGTAGTTTAATCCGATGATTTCATGGATTTCAATGGATTTGATATGATGACTTATTTGTTTGCATGGATATGGATTTGATATGGATTCATATGGATGCTATATATTTGTATGGATATGGATTTGATATGGTTTCATTTGGATGTTATATATTTGTATGGATATGGATTAGATGATAGAACTTGGGTTTTCTTCATAACCACATAATTCTAGAAACAAAAATAAGAATTTGAAAGAGAAAACACAAGACATATAAATGTGGATCTATTATTTCTTCGAATCATGACATGACAAGAATAAAATAATATAAACTGAATGACAAGGAACCTGATTGAAGAGTCATCGCCCTTGTCATAGCGTCGTCGACTTGATCCCTGTGGAAGAAGATGCAGCGAAAGGAAGAAGGAGGATCTTCCAATAGGCTTAGGTTTGACGGCGCCATAAAATTTCTTGTCAATGGGAAACAAGAAACTAGGTCATAAAGATCACCTAAACCCTTGGGGACCTCCCCTTTATATAGAAATCCAATTTGTTATCAGCCCATAGATAATAACAGATTGGTCTAAAGGGTTCTATACATTGAACCCGCATCCAATAATTCGAACTCCAATAAACATAAGTTAGATCACTTTAAGGGCTCAGATTATATTTACATGTGTAACTTACAAATAAACCCACCTAATAGAGATAATAATAATATCCAACAATAGATATTTGTATGGTTTTATTTGAATTTAATTTGCAAATGGTTTGGATATGTTGATTGAAATAAAATGTGTATGTTCAATCTGATTATGATGTATTGGATGTAGTTAAATTGGTGATATTGATTATATTTACACTATAAATTGAAGAAATAGTGTGATTCTAGTTAAAATTTGATCAATTTGAAATGAATTTTGCAACGAAAAAAATTCGCTACCTTATTATAATTTTTTAATCTCCCAGATTTTGCGACGAATTTGTAGATTCGTCCCTGATTCTGGATCGAATTTGTCAAATTCATCCTAGAATTTGGGACGACTTCAAATATTTGTTCTAGAATTTAGGACGAATTCGTTAATTTGTCCCTACACAGATTTATACTAGATTTGATATGAATCAGCAGATATTTTGGGACAAAAAATGATTCATTGTAAAATTGACTAAATTGAAGCTTTTGCGACGAATCTGTATTCGTCCCAGAATTTGGGACAAAAAACCAGATTCGTCACAGAAATTTGAGACGAATCTACAAATTCATCCCGGATTTCTAGTATGAATCTGTAAATTCATCCTATATTTTGGGACGAGTATGTAATTTCATCACAGATTCTGGGGCAAATTAGTGGATGTGACCCAAATTTTAGGACGAATCTATCTATTCGCCCTAGCTTCTACGAAGAAAATAGATTTGTCACAAAGTTCGATTTATCATTTAGGCGAAGACTTTATTTTCATTGCAAATTCATCCCTAAATTTGGGGCGATATCAATTCGTTGCAAAATTGGTAAGGTGATTTTTGCGACGAGTTTTGTTTTCGTTGCAATTTTGTAATGAATTTAGGGACGAAAAATGAATTTTATCATCAAATTCGACGTCAAATCTAGTTTTTCTGTTGCATAATCTAGCGACGTTTAATCTGCAATGAAAAATTATTTGTCACTAAATTCCTCCCTAAATTTTCTGGGATAAATTTTAAAAAAAAAAATCGTCCAAGATTTTGTCTCAAAATGATTAGTGTTTTTTAGTGGGCGTGAATGCCTGGTAATCTTTATTGCCATATGTTATCTTATTGGGTTCAGTCATCTAATCCTTAACTTATCCTACGTAGGTTGGGAGTCCAAAAAGAGCTAAAGCAATTTCTTCAGATAAAAATATTTACGTCGATTACTCACATTGAATATGAAACTAGAAATTAAGTCTGAATTTTTTGTCATAATTTTTACCGATCTACAAAAAAATATCTTTTATAGGTAAATAATGAAATATATTATTATATTATATTGGTAATGAATTATTAATCCAAATGAAAAATCGATTAACGAGATTGATAATATTAAATCTTGGACGATTGCTCCGTTCTATAAAAGTTTTCCGTCGACTGTTAGAATAAATCGAGAAGCGCTCGTAGCAGATGATCAAGAAGTCTAACGTATCAAAATTCACATCTCATTTGAAAAAAAAAAATCTTATAAAATATATTATAATTAAAGATTAAATCTTAAATATTTGATAATAATTAATCACTATTCTACTCCATCAAGCCCGGGAACGAATTATAAATACAAATAAGCACTTCCAAGAAATTACCTGAATGTAAATAATTATTGCAATGACAACTCCGAGTATAATTATAATTACACGGACTTTCGTAATTTATATCCAAAATGTAACGGGAGTATAAATATTTATCTTTTTTTAAAAATATTTAATCAGGTTGAAAGTTAATTTGATTTTATAAAAAAATTTATATTCAATTGAGATAAACTAGAAAATATTCATAATATATGATTCAGAAATTTAATATCTCCCGTTATGCATCCTATTTTAAAAAATTCAAATAAAATATATTATAATTAATAATTAAATCATAAATATTGAAAAAATAATTAATCATACTTAGACGGTAAATTCTTTTATCTTTTTAAGTTTACAAAGCTGATTGTCATTGCCATAAGTATATGTAAGGACGACAATTAATTCTTAGAAAGTTACGTGGCCACGTCTGACAAAAATTTAATATTTTTGTTCATGCTTCTTCTATACGTCCACTTTAGAATTACTCAACTTTTATATATATATATATATATATATATATATATATATATTCTTTTTTTATCTTTCTTCAGAGTAATTTTAATTTCAAAAATACTTTAAACGCACATTTTTTTCTTTTGAAATTATTTTTAAAAATGAAAATACTTCATACACACCTAATTTTAATATTTCTTTAAAAAATGGATCTATTTTTTCATAATACATTTTATAGTTTTTTTAATCTGAATTTAATTGATTATAGAAATAATCGTGAAAAAACTGATGACGATCGCGACCGCTCAAACACGAGTTTGTGGTCAACTTTATGACTGCAATTTCACGGTCAGTTTGACCTCTTAATTAGCTATAATTTTATGACCAATTCAATCCTTTTGCTGTGATTTCGCACTACTTAAAGTATTAAACTGTGATTTTATAGTCTTCTAGTCACAATTTGACGATAAGTTATCGTGATTTCACAGTAACCTTGATCTTTTAGTTGTGATTTCACAATTTGAACGTCCGTTAGCTCAAGTCGCGACAAAGTCACAAACTGACAGTGAGGTGTGTTTTTTATATATAATATGTTATTTTCGTTCAAGTAAGAAAGATTATATAAAAATGAGTTATTAAAGTTGAATGTACGATATAATAAATTATCCCGTAGAAAGAGAAATCAATTTGTCTTACTGCTCCAGATAGTTTTTAATAATCTTCTGTCCAATCCGTCTTACTTACTCTTTCCTAATTAATTAGTTAATTAAATATGATTCTATTTTTTTCTTAATTTAGATATCGAGATCTTCAATATGATGTAATTATCTATTATTTTTTAAAAATTATCTGACACCAGTTTTGTTTGAACTCGAACAGCATATGACCCATCGCCGTTATATTTGGTGAAAATTAAGATGCCGGCCCTTATTTTTATTATAGTGAAAAGGATATTCAACGGTAATTTATCAAAGGGCGTATCTAAAAATTAATATTTATCAAAAGACGTACCATGGTTTCAATATTATCAAAGGCGCACATATTTTAGTAAACTTCCTCTTATACCCCTACTGTCAAGTACTGCATGCATTTCTCTTTCTCTTTCTCTTTCTCTTTGTCGGTAACGAATTTCGAAACGGACCATAAAGAGATGTTCCTTTATATTTTGATTTTTATATTATGGAACCTTTCTCAAAATAAAAAAATATTGAAATTAATTAAAATATTTTTATTAAATTAAAACTAAAAGAACATTTCAGTCACCCGCGTTGGGCCTGAAATGGTTCCATTTCAGACCCAACGTACCCAATATTAAGGGTCTTTTCTCGAATCATTGTTATTACATTTTAACACCTCGGAGAAGTCTAAATAAATAATGGATAGCAAATTTGAACTCTTTGTAACCTCAGAAATCCACAGGAACTGAAATTTTTACAATCTGAGCTCTCTAGGTCAATCAGTGAATTTTGACACATTAGGCATTTTAGGGTCATTGGACCTGAAATGGTTCCATTTCAGGCCCAACGTGGGCCTGAAATGGTTCATTTCAGGCCCAACGTGGCTCTGAAATGTTTCTATTTCAGGCCCAACGTGCCCATTTTAGGCCCAAAATGTCCAATATTAAAGGTGTTTTCTCGGTTCTTCATTATTACATTTTAACACCTCGGAGAAGTCCAAATAAATAATGGATAACAAATTTGAACTCCTTGTAACCTCAGAAATCCACAGGAACTGAAATTTTTACAATCGGAGCTCTCTAGGTCAATCAGTGGGTTTTGACACAAGTGGCGTTTTAGGGTCATTAGGCCTGAAATGGAAACATTTCAAGCCCACGTTGGGCCTGAAATGATTCCATTTCAGGCCAAAAGTGGGCCTGAAATGTTTCCATTTCAGGCCCAATGACTCTAAAAGGTCACTGATTAACCTAGAGACCTCCGATTGTAAAAATTTTAGTTCCTGTGGATTTCTGAGGTTACAAGGAGTTCAAATTTGCTATCCATTATTTATTTGGACTTCTCCGAGGTGTTAAAATGTAATAACAAAGAATCGAGAAAAGACCCTTAATATTGGGCACGTTGGGCCTGAAATGGAAACATTTTAGCTCCACGTTGGGCCTCCCATATCTGGATTTCTGAAAACTCCATATGAATAGAGAGGTCAGAGATAGGAGATGATATTTTAGGTGTCCAAAGATCTATATATTAGAGATCACCAATGCAATAGGTGCCCAACCATTTCAGGCCCAATGACCCTAAAAGGCCTAATGTGTGATTTCTTCTCGGTTCTTCATTATTACATTTTTAACACCTCGGAGAAGTCCAAATAAATAATGGATAGCAAATTTGAACTCCTTGTAACCTCAGAAATCCACAGGAACTGAAATTTTTACAATCGGAGCTCTCTAGGTTGATCAGTGGATTTTGACAAATTAGGCTTTTTTATGGTCATTGGGCCTGAAATGGAACCATTTTAGGCCCACGTTGGGCCTGAAATGTTTCCATTTCAGGCTCAACGTGGGCCTGAAATGTTTCAATTTCAGGCCCAACGTGCCCATTTCAGGCCCAACATGCCCAATATTAAAGGTGTTTTCTCGGTTCTTCATTATTACATTTTAACACCTCGGAGAAGTCCAAATAAACAATGGATAGCAAATTTGAACTCCTTGTAACCTCAGAAATCCACAAGAACTGAAATTTTTACAATCAGAGCTCTTTAGGCCAATCAGTGGGTTTTGACACAAGTGACGTTTTAGGGTTATTAGGCCTGAAATGGAAACATTTCAGGCCCAATGACTCTAAAAGGTCACAGATTGGCCTAGAGAGCTCCGATTGTAAAAATTTCAGTTCCTGTGGATTTCTGAGGTTACAAGGAGTTCAAATTTGCTATCCATTGTTTATTTGGACTTCTCCGAGGTTTTAAAATGTAATAACAAAGAATCGAGAAAAGACCCATAATATTGGGCACGTTGGGCCTGAAATGGAAACATTTCAGCCCCACATTGGGCCTGAAATAGAAACATTTCAGGCCCAACAGGGGTGGCTGAAATGTTCTTTTAGTTTTAATTTAATAAAAATATTTTAATTAATTTCAATATTTTTTTGTTTTGAGAAAGGTTCCATAATATAAAAATCAAAATATAAAGTAACATCTCTTTATGGTCCGTCTTGAAATTCGTTACTGACAAAGAGAAAGAGAAAGAGAATGAGAAATGCATGCAGTACTTGACGGTAGGGGTATAAGAGGAAGTTTATTAAAATATGTGCGCCCTTTGGTAACATTGAAACCATGGTACACCTTTTGGTAAATACCAATTCTTGGATACGCCCTTTGATAAATTGCCGATATTCAATTTAAAAAATAACAAACGATATCTCATTATAAAAAATAAATAGGTCCATTCCCTCAGTTACTTATCTAGAAGTATATATATATATATATATATAATATATATATATATATATATATATATATATATATATATAATATATATATATATATATATATATATAAAAGAGAAATACAGTGTCTCCACGAGATAAACTGATGATTTATATATGAGTATTGTCAGTATGAAATCTGGGAGTCGAAATTTAACAAAGTTAATATATCCGTCCTCTCCACGTACTAACTATACCATCCGGGTTAATAGTCCCCGTAATTTATTTTCTCCGTGTTGGTTCTGAGACGAATTGACAAAAATATTAGAAGGGAATGAATTACCTTTTTGCCAATATATATAAAAGGTATATGGTGAATAAGTATCAGATGATCAATTTTTAAAAATTGATCCAAGGATTAATTTTCTTAAACTCTCCACTTTTAAACTCACATTTGCATGCAATCCCTATGCAAAATTTTATTTGCATGCAGTCCCTGATGGGATTGACAAGACAACTTTGTGAGTATTATTTGAAGAAAATTGAGTATAAAAATTAGAAATTTGAGTATGCAAGATTACATCCACCACATCAAGAAACTATATACTCAATTTTCACCCTTTTATACTCAATTTTCACTCTTTTATATTTATTTTTCACTTATGTATACTCAATTTTCACTCTTTTATACTTAATCTATCAAGGAGTAAATGTAAAAGATTTATCGAATAGGGAGTGAAAGTAAATATCAAATGGGAATTAAGGATTTTTTTATTATTTACCGTTGATCCAATGATCATTACAAGAGAATTATTATGATATACTTACCTTTATGTTACGTCCTGAAATGATATCTCATTGTAGCAGATATAATATGTCATACCAATAATCATAATTTAATAATTTTAAAATTTATTTTAAGTTAAAATTATTATATATAAAATAATTTTTACCTATCATCTTTCGTCCCAGATTATATATATATATATATATATATAGATATATATATATATATATATACCGATGGTTAAATCGATTGTCCTGTCAGAAGCAAAGATGGACGCTCAACCAAATTAATTAAGAAATTTTTGTGGACCGACTCTCGATCGTCTAAGTTCGATATTATTTTTATCACAAATACTTTTCAATTTATTATGACAATCGATGCTTTTCGATTTATTATGATAATCGATGAAAATTTTTTATAAAACTAAATCGGTCACGTAAATTTACATTACCTAACCTAACTAAGTTTTTTTTTAACTCGAACAGCAAATGGTTACCATATACCCAAGGTTCGTAGAATCGCGATCCTACACAGGATCGATTTGGGGTCAGGATCGGATCGGTCAGGATCGGATCGTAAAATCGTACGATCCTATCAAAAACCCTTAAAATGAAAAAATATACAATTTTTATTAACACTATAATGAAAATAATCACGTTTAACTTCAAGAATATTCTATTTATTACAAGATGATCCAATTTAATTGTCAACCTATTAGATAATAGACATCTAAAGACTCATCATTTTAGAAAAAAGATATAACATAATATTATTAATCAAAAACTAACTAAAAAATAATTAAATAGATATTTAAATAATCTTAAAACACTAACACTAACGATGTAAAAGATAAAAAAAATAATAAAAAAGATTAATAATCTTCTGGGCCTCTGAAAAGGCTTTAAACAATATTTTTTGGGATTCAATCTTAAAACTAACTTGTAGATCTTTGAACGAGTTTCAATTTGATATATTATAGGTCACGTGGTTCAATCCGAGTCAAAAGTTATGACCTCTTAAAGCTTTCATCGATCCTGTTCCGATTCTGTTCCGATCCTGTCCGATCCTATACGATTCTGTCCGATTCTGTCCGATCCTACCGATCCTGCTGCGATCCTGCTACAAAAAACGATTCTGCGCGATTCTGGATCGTTTTCTGGCGTAGGATCGTAGGATCGTACGATCCTACGATCCAGGATCGCGATTCTGCAAACTATGCATATACCTATTCATCATAGCTAAGAGAAATGATACCCTATCATTTCTCCATAGCTAATATAATATATCATACCTATAATCATAATTCAATATTTTAAAAATTATTTTAAATTAAAAATATAAAATAAATTTTGCCTATCATCTTTAGTCCCAGATCATATATACCAGACGAAGGTTGAATCGGGCGTCCTGTCCGAGGCAAAGATGGGGCGCTCAACCAAAACTCATATCGTGTGCATGGCTCTCCCCTTCCAAGGCCACATCCACTCCATGCTCAATCTGGCCAAAGTCCTCCACTTCAAGGGCTTCTTCATAACCTTCGTCAACACCGAGTACGCCCACCATCTACTTCTGAAGCATAGCGGATCTCTCGACGGCCTCCCTGACTTCCGCTTCGCCAGCATCTCCGACGGCCTCTCGCTCCCCGACGACAGCGACGAATACAGAGAAGACATTAGAAATATCATTCTTGCCGGCCAAAATAACGGTCCTGCTACTTTCCTCAGGCTTATATCCGCGCTGAACGATCCGAGCTCCGGTGTGCCACCAGTTAGATGCGTGATCTCAGATTCCTTCGCCATCTACACCCTCAACGCCACCACCAAATTGGGGATCCCTAATGTGTTCTACTGCACGGTGTCCGTGTGTGGCTTCACCGACTTCTACTACTGCAAGGACTTGATCGAGAGGGGCCTCGTCCCATTGAAAAGTAAGTAGTGTAACTTAAAATTGATATATACTAATTAACTTGTCAAAGAGCTGAGGGTCAGCTCAAGCATCTAGCTAATCGGTTAATATTAGGTGAAGACGACCTTACAAATGGGTACCTGGACACTATCGTTGATTGGATACCAGGAATGGTAACAGTTCGCATGAGAGATTTGACTAGTTTAATTCGAACCACCGACCGAGACGAACTGCTTCTCAACTTTGTCATGGATGGAACGCATGCATCTCACCAAGCCACAGCGATCATCTTCAACACCTTTTCTGAATTAGAATCACCATTGCTCGACGCATGCTCATCGATGCTACAGCCACTAGTGTTCGATATTGGCCCTATGTGCCTACTTTCTCAGTACATTCCCAATGATTCTCCAACCTCATCGATCGGTGGACTGAACATGTGGAGAGAGGACTTGCGATGCATGGAATGGTTAGACGAAAAGGAGTCAGGGTCCGTGTTGTATGTCAACTTTGGTAGCTTGACAAACTTGACGAGCAAGCAGGCCCTGGAGTTCGGATGGGGTTTGGCTAACAGTGGATACACGTTTCTTTGGGTTATTAGACCTGACCTTGTGGTGGGCGACGCGGCGTTGTTGCCACAGGAGTTCTCGGAGATTACCAAGGGAAGGAGCTTCATCACGAGCTGGTGCCCACAACAGAGGGTGTTGGCTCATGCTGCAATTGGAGGTTTCTTGACACACTGCGGATGGAATTCTACAACGGAAAGCATATGCTTAGGGGTTCCCATGATCTGTTGGCCTTTCTTTGCAGATCAACAAATTAATTGCAGGTACATATGCTCTGTATGGGGCATTGGAATGAAGCTTGATGAAGATGTAACGAGGGAGGAGGTGGAGGGGATGATGAAGGAGCTGATGGAAGGGCAGAATGGGAAAGAAATGAAGAGGAAGGCAGTGGAGTGGAAAGAAAAAGCAGTTGAGGCAGCCAAAACTAGTGGAGGATCTTCGAGAAATTTGGAAAAGTTTATTGAGGAGATAATTATGAAGGAGTGAAAGAGAAGACTAGTCGAGGAAGAGGAATGATGATGTAAAATGGAAAATATTTCTGGTATTAAAATTTCTATATTGAATAAATACGCTACTTATCTTAACAAAGAATTGCAAAAAGCAGCTAGTTGTTGGAATTAGATTCCCGTAATTATCTCTTATTATCAGTGCTACAACTTTTGTGTACCCCGCCGGTTAACTCTGACATTAAAAAAAAAATTGATGAACTGAGTAATAATTAAATTTAAAATGATCAATTTGTTTTCATAAGTGATAAGGATTAATGGTAAGTAAAAAAGATGGAATCGATCACCTTAACATCACATCACATCCAAGCATTCATATCTCATATAATTTTTTTATAAAATAATTATTGTTAGAGATCTAACTATTTGTGTGATAATGTAATATTCTTTTGCTGCACTGTAATTTTGAAAAAAAAAATATAATGTGGTTGGGTAAGAATCTCGGATGATCGATTTAATTTTATATAAATTTTTCATAGGATAAATCAAAAAATATTCATGACGGACGATCTAAAAGTCCAGTATCTTAGGATTCTCACCCATTTGAAGAGAAAAAATGATTAACAAAATTGAATAATGTCGAACTTCGGACGATCAATCCGATTCGACATAATGATAACTGATAAATAGGGGACTGTAATTTCGAAGGTAAGCTAACTTAGTGATGATTAAAATAAAACTATAATTGAATCTGACTATTCAAAAGGATCTCCATAAGAAATATTATCCCTCCGCCTCTACCGCGTATTTATTATCTGAGCATTCATAACTTGAACAGCATTCATTATCTCAGCATTTAGTATCAGAAATGCTGAGATAATATGAAAAATGATATACGCAATGAAAAATTTTAAGAAAAAATTCAGTAAATAATGTAATATTTTATATGTAGCGATTTTCTATATTGAATAAATACGCTACTTATCTTAACAAAGAATTGCAAAAAGCAGCTAGTTGTTGGAATTAGATTCCCGTAATTATCTCTTATTATCAGTGCTACGACTTTTGTGTACCCCGCCGGTTAACTCTGACATTAAAAAAAAAAGAAGTGATGAACTGAGTAATAATTAAATTTAAAATGATCAATTTGTTTTCATAAGTTATAAGGATTAATCGAAAGCAAAAAAGATGAAATCGCCACCTTAACGTCACATGTGACGGATGCTTCAGCATCCCTGAAGCATCCCAACATCCATATCTCATATAATTTTTTTTATAAAATAATTATTTGTGTGATAATGTAATATTCTTTTACTGCACGGTAATTTTGAAATAATAATAATAATGTGGTTGGGTAAGAATCTTGGGCAATCGATTTAATCTTATAGAAATTTCTCATGTATCGTTAGGATAAATCGAAAAATATTCATGATGGACGATCTATAAATCTAATATCTTAGGATTTTTATCTCATTTGAAAGGAAAAAAATAATTAATGAAATTGAATAACGTCGAATTTCTTGGACGATTGATCCGATTCGACGTAATGATAACTGATAAATACACTTCAGGCCCTTTGTCCCAAAAAATCTCTGTCTCGCCTGTCCCACTCTCTTGATGACGGCCGACGAGTCGTCCGATCGCCGATCACACTACCGATGGATTTTGATCGTTGTACCGAATCAAATGATATCCTAGAAGAATGGTGAACTAGTTGGAATCGTTGCAATTGTAATCTCGTCTAATTCGATGGTGAATCCGACGAGATCCTAATTGCGACGATCCCGACGGGTTCACTGTACCCCCATGCTATAGTTTTGTTCAGGACGGCGACCGGAGGCAGCCGGCGATGTTCGATCGACAATCAAACGACTCGACGACTGTCGTCGGAGAGCGGGACAAATGGGACAGGTGGTTTTTTGGGAAAGAGGATCTGCCCTCGATAAATAGGGACTGTAGTTTTAAAGGCCAGCTAACTTAGTGACTTAATAATGATTAAAATAAAATTATAATTGAATCTGACTATTCAAAAGGATCTCCATAAGAAATATTATCTGAGCATTCATTGTCGTCTTCTACGGTTTCAAACTTGAACAGCATCACCTCCATTTAAAAAACGGCAATTTACCAAAGGGCGTATCCAACTATTCGTAATTACCGAAAGGAGTACTATGGTTTCTATTATACCAAAGGGCGCATCCTATATAGTGAAGTTACTTTTATACCCCTCCCGCCAAAGAATGACTTTATCAAACACAGTTTCGAGACAACCGAACCACTTTATCAATAAAATATTAATTTGTGGTTCGGATGGGTAGCAGTCGAATTTTTCTCAGCCAATATATATATGTGAAATGATTTGCACAAGTCGAATGATCACGAATGTACGTATATATTGCTTCCTTGCACAACTCGATTCATCACCAAAGCACCTGAGGAAAATAGGTTGTCGAAGGAGAAAAAGGAAGCAACAAAATAGGTTGTTGAAGGAGAAAAAGGAAGCAACAGATTGGTAACTAAGAGAAATAGGAATGTACGTATGATTGTCATCTTTGATATGGTATCAGATATAGTTTTAATCAAGTTAAACTCTTTGTACTATTTTTATTTTGAAGGAGGCTTAGGGTGATATGCATTACATGATATCAGGGCCTGAGAGTGCATGATGTCATTAGATTTCAGGCAATAGGAGAGGCTGAAAAATTTTGTTTCAGGCCCTCGGAGGGACTGAAATAAAAGAAATTCAGGCCCTCCCAGGACCTGGCCTGAATTTATTTTATTTCAGGTCTAGGGAGGGGCTGAAATCAAATGATTTCAGGCCCTCCCTGGGCCTGAAATGTAATGATTCAGGCCCGGAGTGGGCCTGAAAGGAAATGATTTCAGGCCCTGCCTGGGCCTGAAATAATTTTATTTCAGGCCCGACCTGGGCCTGAAATAAAATGATTTCAGGCCCTGGTAGGGCCTGAAATCAAATCCCTGGGCCTGAATCAAATGATTTCAGGCCCTCAGGGGCTCCTAGGGCCTTTATTATCAATTTCAAAGTTTGATAAAGTTAATTGTAATTTTTTTCAGGGATGATAATGTTGTTGACGAAATTCTCTCTGAGATATAGAATACTCTTGATGATAATGTAGCTACGGGGAAAAGATTAGAAATAACTAGTAATAATATTCCATTATCTTCCCAGTATGGTGATAATAGTATTACAAGGAATTTGACAATTGATCTAAATGAAGAAGCAAATAATTTAGAAGATGAGGGTTTGAATTCTTCTACAAGAGTAGTTGAAATCTTTCAGCCAACCTGGAGTGGGGAGGAAGAAATTGAAATCCGGAATGCAGAAGAATTTGTACCCAGTACAAGTGTACAAGAATTCCAAGCTGATGATATGCAGATTGAGCAATATGAATTCCCCCCAGATCAGTACAGTGACCTAGAGGAGGAGTTTCCATTAGCTGAAGATCCATATATTTTGAATTCTCGATTGCTTGCTGGGCCAATTCGAGAGCTAGAGGCAAGAGATGAGCATGAATTTTTTGTGGGGCAGATATTTCCATCTAGAGAAGAATTCAAGAATGCACTTGTTAAACATGCGATGGTTAAGCATATGAGATATAACCCAGTTGACACCCGGAAAAACAGAGTTAAAGCAGTGTGTTTTAACCAACCATGTACATGGAGAGTAGTAGGAAGGGGGGAAGTAGAGTTCACTGTTACAAAATATATAAAGGAACACCAATGTCGAAGTGTTAGGGAAAGTGCTGATCATCATGCATGCTCTTCATCATTTGTTGCTTCTTTTGTTGAAGAGCAATTTCTTCATAATGAACAATACAAACCAAGTATGATTATTTCAGATATTAAAGCTAGATTTGGAGTGACGATATCATACAGAAAAGCATACATAGCTAGGGAGAAAGCATTGAAAAAGGTTGTTGGAGATTATGATGAGGCATACAGAGATCTCCCACAATATCTGCGTGAGTTAAGAGCTAGAGATCCTGAAACTTATGTGGCACTATGCACGAATGGTGACAATCAGTTCCAGAGGTGTTTTTGGGCTTTTGGTGCTTGCCGAAGGGTGTTCAGGTCTTATTTGCGTAGACTTATCGGAATTGATGCGACACACCTAAGAGGAAAGTATCCAGGAGTATTGTTGATTGCAACGGCGATTGATGGTAATGACAATGTTCTCCCAGTTGCCTTTGCAATAGCTGAAGTAGAATGTGGGTCTGCTTGGGAGTGGTTTTTGGATCATACAAAGAGGTTCTTTGCTGTTGATGATCACTCACTCACCATAGTATCAGATAGACATCGGGGCATTATATCAGCAGTCAGAAAAGTATTCACAAACGCGCATCATGCTTTTTGTTGCCACCACATGTCTTGTAATATGGTAATTGATACTGGAAGTAGAGCTGGTGTAGGTTTGTTTTGGGCAGCAGCACGAGCCAACACAACACTCCAATATGATATGATAATGCAGACAATGCTCGAAAAACATCCAGATGCTCATAAGTGGCTTCAGAACATTGACCCTAAAAGGTGGGCAAATGCACACTTTACTGGGAGAAGGTACAGAATGCTTACCACGAATTGTGTGGAGAGCTTGAATGCTTTGTTTAAATCTACACGTGAGCTTCCCATAAATGTAGCGACCCGCCTTCTCCTGCCTTAGACGGATCGTTACTTTTGTCTACTTCTCGACTCTAACGCACGACTAAAAATGCGGAAATTTTTTTTTCTTTTAAATTCATCTAAGAATGATATTCTAACTTAAGTAGTCATGCATGATACCATGTCACACTTTCTTTCTCAAAAACTTGTAAGATGAAACTTATTGAAACCTGCCTCGCCCAACTCAGTTTTCGGGTATTAGTCGACTGATACTGTATCAGTCGACTGATAAGCCTGAAATCTGAAAATTCAGGTTTCGGAACTTGCTTCAAAAGCCCACCAATCATATAGTTTCGAGCCATATAAAATCATGACACCATTTCTATACTCTATGCCAGTTTTCTAAACAATTTAGCCAATCAAAACGAATCCATAAACTTGAAATTAGAACTTTTGTGGAAGTAAATAAGCTATTCAAGTTTATATGAACTTTAACCTTAGAGTTTGTACCAACCTTGACTCCTATGCATTCATAACACCAAATACATGTTCTATAACCTTGCTAAAGCATTATGAAATGTGAATGCAACTTTTCTAAACATATTTAAGCACAAAAAACTTGATTCGAAGGGGAACTAGTACTATCTTGGCACATGCATCAATATCTTCAACAAAGTATCAATATTCCAAACTACTCACACTTCTACTCATCCAACGCAATCATAAGGATATGTATGCTAAATGAAATGTCATGGAACCTTTACTCTAAGAAATTGAGCATGTAAAACTATCCAAAGCTTAAATGTTCGCTAAACTCCATAAAGCAAGAACTTGAAATTTGAATAAACTAAAACATTGTAATTCAAATAACTAAATTGTCTCGTCTCAAGGATCTCTCCAAAATCAGCCACCACACACACTTTACTCAGCACCGCCTCGTCGCCTTCCTTCAGAATTGCTTGCCTTTACCTTTATCTGCATTAAGAGGAAATGCAACTAGTAAGCAAAAAGCTTAGTAAGTACTATCTAGCTCACAAAATCTCGAAATGTGCAAACATGCTTCTCGTTCAATATGAAAATCATATGAGATACTTATATGCTTGAAAGAAAACTAAGAACATGTATAACTCAAAACATGCATACTCAAGCATTAATAAATCTCAATTTACTTTTCTTGGCTCAACTTGAAACTTTAGCTATTCTTTAACTTTTTGAAAACTCTTTAAACTTTAGAAACTTTGCTAAAGCATATACTTGAAAATAATAATCACTTGGATCCACTGAAGACGTAAGTACCATCTCATGCGCGTTCCCTAAAAGGTTGGGGTAGCGAGCCACCAATCCTAATAGAGCAGACCTTGGTCTACCAGGGCCAAGACCTTGGAATTGGACACCTGGATTTCTTTAACGACGCCCTTGGACGCCGGGTACTGACCTTAGAAAATAAAATATCTTTTCTTTCTTTTCTTTCTTATCTGTAAATGCCTTGGCATTTTCTCGAGCACCTTGCGTGCTAAAATCCTTAAGTCTTGACTTTTGGGGATTTCTTAAGGCCTTGGCCTTTTCTTTTCTTATCTTTATCTTCTCTTTTCTTTTCTCATAGCTTTTCTTGGACCCGATCTCATATAGGGCACTCAATAAAATATATAAGCATATAATGAACTAAGATCACATGCAAAAATCTTAACAAGAAGTAAATATCTCTTTTAAAAACTTTTAAGGGAAATTCTTGCGGAAAAACCGCCTCTTACTGCAGGTGAGCAGTACTTACCTTGATATCTTGGACTTACAACCGAAATTGAGGTCTAGGGCTCGGGAGAAACGTGAGATCTCCATGAACCGTTTGCGCCTACGCGTTCTCCTCGTCGAGACGGACGAAACGCTCCGTCTCCTTGGTTCCCTCTTGGCCGGCGCCCCCTTGGAAGAGGAGAGAAAGGCTTGGCTTGGTGTTGGCGTGCGTGCGTGAGAGGGGAAGAGAGGGGGCGGCGTGCGTGAGGTTTGGGCGAGAGGGTTTTTGAGAGAAAATAAAATTCCTCTCTTAACTTATCTATTTATACTATCTTTATGGAAAAAAAAAACGTAACTACTTTATAAATTTATTTCTCTCCACCTTTTGTTGTGCTTGATACCCTAGCCTAGCCAGTCGCGCTCGCGCCTGGTCTCCTGCTGGTCACGGGTTCGAACCCCCTGCTGCCCTTAAACGTTTTTCTTTTTTTAAATATTCTAAACGGACTCGGAAAATTCCATAAAAATATTCTAAAAATCCCTAAAAATATCTAGAATATTTCTAAACCATTTTAAAATAATTCTAAGGACTTTAAGAACTAAAAATGGGAATTTTGGGGCGTTACAATAAATAGGTTAATTGATAATACAAGAAGAAAGGTAGCTCAATGGTTCTATAACCGTAGAGAGGAAGTTTCCAAATGGCATGTTGCTTTGACACCTCATGCTACAAAAGAAATGGAATCAAGGAGAGAGAAAGCTTGAGCTTATAAGGTTCACCCTTACTCTCAATCAGAAATGGAGGTAGAAACATGGGGCACTTCATACATTGTTGATTTGGAAAAAAACTTTTGTTATTGTGGGGAGTTTCAAATTTCAGGACTCCCTTGCTCACATGCTATAGCTGTAATAGTTCACAGGAATATCGATACAATCCGATATTGTGAGCATTATTTTTATTCTGAAACTTGGAAGTGGGTTTACATGGATCGTATTTACCCTTGTAGAAGTAAGCAGTTTTGGCCTAGTGGAGTAAACAACATTACAGTTCGATATCCCCGTAGCCTTGTGTAGCCTGGTAGACGAAAGAAGGCACGGATTGAGTCAAGACACAATGGCAAGGTGAAACTTAAATGCAGCCGGTGCAAACAACTTGGCCATAATAAAAGGACATGTAGAATGCCGCCAGCCCCAAGGTCTTGAGTTAATTGGTTTATGAATTGCAGAAATTTTCTGATGGAAGTGTTTATTTTGTAAGGAGGATAACTGAATGTATAGTATTCTTTAAAAAAACTAGTTGTTAATGTTGTGACTTATAGAAGTATTTCAATATTATGATACATTTTACCTTGTGTTATAAGCAGAATATATCAGAATCGAAGTCGTATCATTTGTAAACCCAAAATAATGTTATTTCAGGAACTTGAAGTCCTGAAGTCCTGTGTTTTCTGAAAATCTGTTGTTTAACCCCCTCTAATTTTTGCTTTGTTAAATGAGTGTTGTGTGCCAACTGATACTGTATCAACACAGTTTTAGATAATAATTAGGACTTTGTTTGGAGACGAAAAATAGCATATCCTAGCTAAAATACCAATAATTAGGTAAAGTCTGAGAACTGATAATGAGGTTTGAAAAATCCAAATATGCTAGGTCCATCATACAAACCTCCTGATGTGCCAAATTCTGATAATATGAGGTTTTGATGTGAATGGAATTCAATTGTGGTGTGCAATGTGTATTTAGGTACTCTCCTTCTTGTTTATCTTTTAAAAATGTGGTCACAACATGTTCATTTATTTAAAAGATTGGCGTATAAAAATTTAATCATACTGTAAATAATTTTTTTGCAACCAGAGGCGTGGGCTTGAAACAATATGTTTCAAGCCCAGCTTGGGCCTGAAATGATAGCATTTCAGGCCCAGTGTGGGCCTGAAATAACTCATTTCAGGCCCAAGCTGGGCCTGAAATAATGTCATTTCAGTCCCAGATAGGGCCTGAAATAATATCATTTCAGGCCCTTCTTGGGCCTGAAATAATGTCATTTCAGGCCCACCGTGGGCCTGAAATCAAAATAGTTCCCTAAAAAATTACTGATGTAATTGACAACAATTACAGTTTAAAGATTAGAGATTACAAAAAAACCATGGATCGAAAGAAATGCTCCATTGATTTCAATATCAATTACATACATTATAACTACAAATATACACACTTATATATATGGATTGTAGCAACAAAAAAAAAATACAGATTTATAGGACAGAACTTGTCTCTCATTATTTTGTATCCCAACTGAAAACGATAAGGGTTCATTTGTTTTTGGCTATTTTTGGTAGATCGTTGAAAGACCATACTTTCAGCAAACAGCATGATGAAGAAAGCACAATCCAACCTGAAATAAGCATTATGAGTCAGTGTTGTTAGCATATAAATTAAAGATGTGATAGAATATTCTATATTTACCTACAAGATGTGATAGAATAGATCATTTGACACACAACAGGGCAGCAATTAGCACACAACAGTGCATTGTCAGTTATTATATCTGACCGTATCACTTGGTACACAACAGTGCAGCAACTGGATTTAAATAAACATCACTCAATTGTTTTGTTTTTGTTGACAATATATTATATAGAATAACAACATCTACATAATCATAACAACATCGACATAATGAGATTTTTCCATACAAATGGAGGTCAATCGACAGCAATGGATTTTTACATCACCAATACAACATTCAGATTATCTCAAGTTTTACAAAACATGTCCCTCAGAATATTAACTGTCAGCTCAAATCTGATTCTACTCATGTCTCCTTGTTTGAAATCCATCTTCACATCGAACTAGTTGTTAATGTTGTGACTTATAGAAGTATTTCAATATTATGATACATTTTACCTTGTGTTATAAGCAGAATATATCATAATTGAAGTCGTATCATTTGTAAACCCAAAATAATGTTATTTCAGGAACTTGAAGTCTTGTGTTTTCTGAAAATCTATTGTTTAACCCCTCTGATTTTTGTTTTGTTAAATCATTGTTGTGTGGCAACTGATACTGTATCAACACAGTTTTAGATAATAATTAGGACTTTGTTTGGAGACGAAAAATAGCATATCCTAGCTAAAATACCAATAATTAGGTAAAGTCTGAGAACTGATAATGAGGTTTGAAAAATCCAAATATGCTAGGTCCATCATACAAACCTCCTGATGTGCCAAATTCTGATAATATGAGGTTTTGATGTGAATGGAATTCAATTGTAGTGTGCAATGTGTATTTAGGTACTCTCCTTCTTGTTTATCTTATAAAAATGTGGTCACAACATGTTCATTTATTTAAAAGATTGACGTATAAAAATTTAATCATACTATGGAAATAATTTTTTTGTAACCAGAGGCGTGGGCCTGAAATGATAGCATTTCAGGCCCAGTGTGGGCCTGAAATAACTCATTTCAGGCCCAAGCTGGGCCTGCCCTTCTTGGGCCTGAAATACTAGCATTTCAGGCCCAGTGTGAGCCTGAAATAAATCATTTCAGGCCTCCTCTGGGCCTGAAATATTGTCATTTCAGGCCCACCGTGGGCCTGAAATCAAAATACTTCCCTAAAAAATTATTGATGTAATTTACAACAATTACAGTTTAAAGATTAGAGATTACAAAAAAACCATGGATCGAAAGAAATGCTCCATTGATTTCAATATCAATTATATACATTATAACTACAAATATACAATGTTTGTCATTACACTTACATATATGGATTGTAGCAACAAAACAAAAAATTACAGAGTTTGCTTCCAGAACTTGTCTCTCATTATTTTGTATCCCACCTGAAAACGATAAGGTTTCATTTGTTTTTGGCTAAAATTGGTAGAGCGTTGAAAGACCAAACTTTCAGCAAATCGCATGATGAAGAAAGCACAATCCAACCTGAAACAAGCATTATGAGTCAGTGTTGTTAGCATATAAATTCAAGCATGAAAGATTAGGTAGTGTTAAACCAAAATACAAAAAACATTAGCTTACGATCTGCTTTGGGTGGGTCCTTGTACTACAATTTGATTAAACTCTTTCCCCGATATTTCTGGCAAACCTTTATTCCAATTCAAATAATATGACCAGTTCAAATTTTTGAAAAACGCCACCTACATAGAAATTACATTAGTCAAAATTCTAGCTCATCACATAGTTTTTGTAAACGTTTATATATCAAATAGAAAACTTACAGTTTTTTCATATTTGGCTGTGTACCCTTCTGTGGCGCCGAGAGAATTATAATGAAGAAAACTACTTTCCTCCAGGTCAATAATCAATAGATGCCAGTGATCATCTGCATTATTTAGAGGACAGAAGATATATCTAATTGGCTTATTTGTATCAGTAGCAATTGTTTGTTCAAATGCTGCAGCATGTATCACCTCAAACAATTCCTATGTTTATTAAAAAGGAAGTATTAGTTGACTCAATCCTATAAAATAAACATAAACCAAGTTGCTAATTTACTTACCTCAAAACCCACCCCACAGAATATGGAGGGGTGGTAAGGTGAGTTACAGGATTTGGCTTCATTTACAATAATAGTCCAGTAAGTATTTATGCAATCCCCGGAGGTGTAGTCATTCCAATCAAATATTGTCAAAAATGATTGCATATCTAATGTAAAGGTCCCATTGGACCATACTGGTTGCAATTGATACCTACATCAACATAATGTAAGCACCTTATTTAAAAGTGAATGAATAAATTTTATTAATGAATGACAATAACCATCATTGTTTTACAAATATATGCAACCGCAATAGCAACTAACTCACTTTAATTTACTAAGCTTTAATAATGTTTCTGCAATCTCCGCATCTTTATTCTTCTTAAAAAATGCCTTGGCTTTCTTCAAGATGTTGCTTTTGACCTTTTGGAGTTCTTTCCCTTTAGCAAGTTGTTGATCAGATAAATTTGTTTGAGTAGAGGTTGCAGATTGTGTTGTTTGCGATATAGATTGTGACATTGATTGGGCAGGAGCCTCCTCATCTTCAGCTTCATCCTCTCCCTCATCCTCGTCCTCATCCTGAACAATTTCTTTTTCTTTGCCTTTGTCCTCGTTGGGTGGTCTTACCTGAGTTAATTTTATTTTTTTTGGAAGTGGCTGAGGGTCATCTGAGCCTTTGCTTTCTAATTGTATACTCAGTTGTCGGATTGTCTCGTCAGGCTTATCTTTGATTATATCTTGATCAACTATCATTCTTTTCAACTGATCATCTTTCTCCTTAAGCTGGGAATCCTTATCAGCAATTATTGTCTCCTTCTGAGCAATTATTTCATCTTTTTCTTTGACCAGGGAATCCTTTTCAGCAAGTAGTCTATGGCTCTGAGCATTTATTTGATCCTTGTCCCTGAGGGCTATTGCCAACTCAATTTTGACATCCTCCAAACTTGTAAGAGCTACATTTAATTGTTGCTGTAAGGTATCAATATGTTCTTGCTTTTCTATACATTCATTGCAGCTTTCCTTCTCTAAGGCCTGTAGTCTATCTTCTGCAGCCTGGCTTCCTTCGGTTGCCTGCATTAATACCTCACTGTGTACCTCAAGTGCTTCAGTTGGAGGAGAGTAGTGAGGTACTAAATCCAGTTCTATATCAAATGGGATTAAATCAACCAGAATTAAATTTGTTGGCACACGGTCGATCATCCTTTTGATACTCTCTACATGAGCCTTAGGCCAATTCCACCGAAGAATTCTTGGCAATCTATGAGGATGATGAGGAGCAGCAATACTAATATGTTCAGTAACCCAAACCTGCAACATGATTATATTCAGTAATTAGTATCCATCATATCATATATTAGCAGGCAGATGCACTCTAACTTACAGCCAAAATATTTGGAAATCTCTTGAGCAAGGGAGCCTTGGCTGGTTGGCTTGTATCACCTACATGTGTTGTATGCCTCAATGTGACCTCCTTTCCAATGGCTTCCAACTGAGGAGCCATGAAATTGTACAGAGCATTGCACCAATTATAGTTTGGTAGATTGTCAAAATCATCAATGCAATCAATGAGTGACATTGCTGGAATGGGAAGTGTGCTGCTTGTACCACAAAAAAGAACTGTGGGAAAAAAATACAGTATATACATCTGACAGTACAGCTTGTCATTGGATGTAGACTTCGTTATCAGTTTCTCCAAATGCTTTGCAGAACAACTGGAATCTTCAAAATATTCCTTGTACAGTGGGCTAGAGGCCTCATTGAAATCAAGTTGGATTACCTCTCCATTGTCAGGTAGCCCTAGAATAAGTGATAGGTCAACCTTTGTGAAATTGAGTTTTTTCCCATGGAACACAAAGCACTTTTCTCCTTCATCCCAATTATCAACATATTTTGAACCTGAGGTCTTACACAAGAANAATCCGGAATGCAGAAGAATTTGTACCCAGTACAAGTGTACTAGAATTCCAAGCTGATGATATGCAGATTGAGCAATATGAATTCCCCCAGATCAGTACAGTGACTTAGAGGAGGAGTTTCCATTAGCTGAAGATCCATATATTTTGAATTCTCGATTGCTTGCTGGGCCAATTCGAGAGCTAGAGGCAAGAGATGAGCATGAATTTTTTGTGGGGCAGATATTTCCATCTAGAGAAGAATTCAAGAATGCACTTGTTAAACATGCGATGGTTAAGCATATGAGATATAACCCAGTTGACACCCGGAAAAAAGAGTTAAAGCAGTGTGTTTTAACCAACCATGTACATGGAGAGTAGTAGGAAGGGGGAAGTAGAGTTCACTGTTACAAAATATATAAAGGAACACCAATGTCGAAGTGTTAGGGAAAGTGCTGATCATCATGCATGCTCTTCATCATTTGTTGCTTCTTTTGTTGAAGAGCAATTTCTTCATAATGAACAATACAAACCAAGTATGATTATTTCAGATATTAAAGCTAGATTTGGAGTGACGATATCATACAGAAAAGCATACATAGCTAGGGAGAAAGCATTGAAAAAGGTTGTTGGAGATTATGATGAGGCATACAGAGATCTCCCACAATATCTGCGTGAGTTAAGAGCTAGAGATCCTGAAACTTATGTGGCACTATGCACGAATGGTGACAATCAGTTCCAGAGGTGTTTTTGGGCTTTTGGTGCTTGCCGAAGGGTGTTCAGGTCTTATTTGCGTAGACTTATCGGAATTGATGCGACACACCTAAGAGGAAAGTATCCAGGAGTATTGTTGATTGCAACGGCGATTGATGGTAATGACAATGTTCTCCCAGTTGCCTTTGCAATAGCTGAAGTAGAATGTGGGTCTGCTTGGGAGTGGTTTTGGATCATACAAAGAGGTTCTTTGCTGTTGATGATCACTCACTCACCATAGTATCAGATAGACATCGAGGCATTATATCAGCAGTCAGAAAAGTATTCACAAACGCGCATCATCTTTTTGTTGCCACCACATGTCTTGTAATATGGTAACTGATACTGGAAGTAGAGCTGGTGTAGGTTTGTTTTGGGCAGCAACACGAGCCCAACACAACACTCCAATATGATATGATAATGCAGACAATGCTCGAAAAATATCCAGATGGTCATAAGTGGCTTCAGAACATTGACCCTAAAAGGTGGGCAAATGCACACTTTACTGGGAGAAGGTACAGAATGCTTACACGAATTGTGTGGAGAGCTTGAATGCTTTGTTTAAGTCTACACGTGAGCTTCCCATAAATAGGTTAATTGATAATACAAGAAGAAAGGTAGCTCAATGGTTCTTATAACCGTAGAGAGAAGTTCCAAATGGCATGTTGCTTTGACACCTCATGCTACAAAAGAAATGGAATCAAGGAGAGAGAAAGCTAGAGCTTATAAGGTTCACCCTTACTCTCAATCAGAAATGGAGGTAGAACATGGGGCACTTCATACATTGTTGATTTGGAAAAAAACTTTTGTCATTGTGGGGAGTTTCAAATTTCAGGACTCCCTTGCTCACATGCTATAGCTGTAATAGTTCACAGGAATATCGATACACCCGATATGTGAGCATATTTTTATTCTGAAACTTGGAAGTGGGTTTACATGGATCGTATTTACCCTTGTAGAAGCAAGCAGTTTGGCCTAGTGGAGTAAACAACATTACAGTTCGATGTCCCCGTAGCCTTGTGCAGCCTGGTAGACGAAAGAAGGCACGGATTGAGTCAAGAGACAATGGCAAGGTGAAACTTAAAGCAGCCGGTGCAAACAACTTGCCATAATAAAAGGACATGTAGAATGCCGCCAGCCCCAAGGTCTGAGTTAATTGGTTTATGAATTGCAGAAATTTTCTGATGGAAGTGTTTATTTTGTAAGGAGGATAACTGAATGTATAGTATTCTTTAAAAAAACTAGTTGTTAATGTTGTGACTTATAAAAGTATTTCAATATTATGATACATTTTACCTTGTGTTATAAGCATAATATATCAGAATCGAAGTCGTATCATTTGTAAACCTAAAATAATGTTATTTCAGGAACTTTGAAGTCCTGTGTTTTCTGAAAATCTGTTGTTTAACCCCCTCTGATTTTGCTTTGTTAAATGAGTGTTGTGTGCCAACTGATACTGTATCAACACAGTTTTAGATAATAATTAGGACTTTGTTTGGAGACGAAAAATAGCATATCCTAGCTAAATACCAATAATTAGGTAAAGTCTGAGAATTGATAATGAGGTTTGAAAAATCCAAATATGCTAGGTCCATCATACAAACCTCCTGATGTGCCAAATTCTGATAATATAGGTTTTGATGTGAATGGAATTCAATTGTGGTGTGCAATGTGTATTAGGTACTCTCCTTCTTGTTTATCTTTTAAAAAAGTGGTCACAACATGTTCATTTATTTAAAAGATTGGCGTATAAAAATTTAATCATACTGTAAATAATTTTTTGCAACCAGAGGCGTGGGCTTGAAACAATATGTTTCAGGCCCAGCTTGGCTGAAATGATAGCATTTCAGGCCCAGTGTGGGCCTGAAATAACTCATTTCAGGCCCAAGCTGGGCCTGAAATCACTCATTTCAGTCCCAGATAGGGCCTGAAATAATATCATTTCAGGCCCTTCTTGGGCCTGAAATACTAGCATTTCAGGCCCAGTGTGGGCCTGAAATAAATCATTTCAGGCCCCCTCTGGGCCTGAAATAATGTCATTTCAGGCCCACCGTGGGCCTGAAATCAAAATACTTCCCTAAAAAATTATTGATGTAATTGACAACAATTACAGTTTAAAGATTAGAGATTACAAAAAAACCATGGATCGAAAGAAATGCTCCATTGATTTCAATATCAATTACATACATTATAACTACAAATATACAATGTTTGTCATTACACTTACATATATGGATTGTAGCAACAAAACAAAAAATTACAGAGTTTGCTTCCAGAACTTGTCTCTCATTATTTTGTATCCCACCTGAAAACGATAAGGTTTCATTTGTTTTTGGCTAAAATTGGTAGAGCGTTGAAAGACCAAACTTTCAGCAAATCGCATGATGAAGAAAGCACAATCCAACCTGAAACAAGCATTATGAGTCAGTGTTGTTAGCATATAAATTCAAGCATGAAAGATTAGGTAGTGTTAAACCAAAATACAAAAAACATTAGCTTACGATCTGCTTTGGGTGGGTCCTTATACTACAATTTGATTAAACTCTTTCCCCGATATTTCTGGCAAACCTTTATTCCAATTCAAATAATATGACCAGTTCAAATTTTTAAAAAACGCCACCTACATAGAAATTACATTAGTCAAAATTCTAGCTCATCACATAGTTTTTGTGAACGTTTATATATCAAATAGAAAACTTACAGTTTTTTCATATTTGGCTGTGTACCCTTCTGTGGCGCCGAGAGAATTATAATGAAGGAAACTACTTTCCTCCAGGTCAATAATCAATAGATGCCAGTGATCATCTGCATTATTTAGAGGACAGAAGATATATCTAATTGGCTTATTTGTATCAGTAGCAATTGTTTGTTCAAATGCTGCAGCATGTATCACCTCAAACAATTCCTATGTTTATTAAAAAGGAAGTGTTAGTTGACTCAATCCTATAAAATAAACATAAACCAAGTTGCTAATTTACTTACCTCAAAACCCACCCCACAGAATATGGAAGGGTGGTAAGGTGAGTTACAGGATTTGGCTTCATTTACAATAATAGTCCAGTAAGTATTTATGCAATCCCCGGAGGTGTAGTCATTCTAATCAAATATTGTAAAAAATGATTGCATATCTAATGTAGAGGTCCCATTGGACCATACTGGTTGCAATTGATACCTACATCAACATAATGTAAGCACCTTATTTAAAAGTGAATGAATAAATTTTATTAATGAATGACAATAACCATCATTGTTTTACAAATAGATGCAACCGCAATAGCAACTAACTCACTTTAATTTACTAAGCTTTAATAATGTTTCTGCAATCTCCGCATCTTTATTCTTCTTAAAAAATGCCTTGGCTTTCTTCAAGATGTTGCTTTTGACCTTTTGGAGTTCTTTCCCTTTAGCAACTTGTTGATCAGATAAATTTGTTTGAGTAGAGGTTGCAGATTGTGTTGTTTGCGATGTAGATTGTGACATTGATTGGGCAGGAGCCTCCTCATCTTCAGCTTCATCCTCTTCCTCATCCTCGTCCTCATCCTGAACAATTTCTTTTTCTTTATCTTTGTCCTCGTTGGGTGGTCTTACCTGAGTTAATTTTATTTTTTTTGGAAGTGGCTGAGGGTCATCTGAGCCTTTGCTTTCTAATTGTATACTCAGTTGTCGGATTGTCTCGTCAGGCTTATCTTTGATTATATCTTGATCAACTATCATTCTTTTCAACTGATCATCTTTCTCCTTAAGCTGGGAATCCTTATCAGCAATTATTGTCTCCTTCTGAGCAATTATTTCATCTTTTTCTTTGACCAGGGAATCCTTTTCAGCAAGTAGTCTATGGCTCTGAGCATTTATTTGATCCTTGTCCCTGAGGGCTGTTGCCAACTCAATTTTTACATCCTCCAAACTTTTAAGAGCTACATTTAATTGTTGCTGTAAGGTATCAATATATTCTTGCTTTTGTATACATTCATTGCAGCTTTCCTTCTCTAAGGCCTGTAGTCTATCTTCTGCAGCCTGGCTTCCTTCGGTTGCCTGCTTTAATACCTCACTGTGTACCTCAAGTGCTTCAGTTGGAGGAGAGTAGTGAGGTACTAAATCCAGTTCTATATCAAATGGGATTAAATCAACCAGAATTAAATTTGTTGGCACACGGTCGATCATCCTTTTGATACTCTCTACATGAGCCTTAGGCCAATTCCACCGAAGAATTCTTGGCAATCTATGAGGATGATGAGGAGCAGCAATACTAATATGTTCAGTAACCCAAACCTGCAACATGATTATATTTAGTAATTAGTATCCATCATATCATATATTAGCAGGCAGATGCACTCTAACTTACAGCCAAAATATTTGGAAATCCCTTGAGCAAGGGAGCCTTGGCCGGTTGGCTTGTATCACCTACATGTGTTGTACGCCTCAATGTGACCTCCTTTCCAATGTCTTCCAACTGAGGAGCCATGAAATTGTACAGAGCATTGCACCAATTATAGTTTGGTAGATTGTCAAAATCATCAACGCAATCAATGAGTGACATTGCTGGAATGGGATGTGTGCTGCTTGTACCACAAAAAAGAACTGTGGAAAAAAAATACAGTATATACATCTGACAGTACAGCTTGTCATTGGATGTAGACTTCGTTATCAGTTTCTCCAAATGCTTTGCAGAACAACTGGAATCTTCAAAATATTCCTTGTACAGTGGGCTAGAGGCCTCATTGAAATCAAGTTGGATTACCTCTCCATTGTCAGGTAGCCCTAGAATAAGTGATAGGTCAACCTTTGTGAAATTGTGTTTTTTCCCATGGAACACAAAGCTCTTTTCTTCTTCATCCCAATTATCAAACATATTTTGAACCTGAGGTCTTACACAAGAACTAGTGGGGAGGTCGAGGACCCATGAAAAGGGTGTTTGTCGAAGCAATTGTTCTTGTGCTGGTGTGGGTGGAACAGAATCTATAAAATTTTTGAAATGGCAAAGGCTACTTTTCCAGTTCATTCGTTTAGTTCGACCTCTGTTGGCAAAACTCATATACTGGTTTGGCAATTTGATTTTTCATTGTGGTTGTTGTTTTTTCCCATGACTTCTCCCAGGACCTTGATGTTTCTTTGAATTTTTAGCAGCAGCTTCCTTTGAAGATGATCTTTTCGGAGCCATCCCGAACTTAGGAACCATCAAACAAAAATTATGCGAAACTGATGCAAAAATGACACTTAGATTTCGTTCGTCAAGGGTATCCTCACATTCGGTCATTGAGTGGCAACAATCGGTAACCCTAGGTCAGAAGCAAAAATAACACTGAAATGAAAAAAACAAAAAATTTTGTTACGTACCTTTCGACTAGTCCGATGAAGAGGATGTCGGCCACCACAACTCCAATGGAGGTAAGCACGCTAACTTCAAAGCTATAGGCAACAAATCACGATCTACGAGACGATTGCTTACCACTAGGGACCCAAGGACCCTATATAGCTCACTAACTGCTGGGCCTGATAATAGAGGATTTCAGGCCCTAAACGGTAACTTTTTTTTTACAGTTATTTTACAAATAACTTAGGTATATTTTTTGTATTTCAAATATATAACACATATCAAAATTAAAAGGAAATTTTTAATTCTCAAATATTTATCTGATTTTCCACAAATCAACCTGAAAATTAGAGGGATTAGAGGAATTTGTTTTTTATCAAATATTTCAGGCCCTCGGATGATTTTCACAAATTTACCGAGGACCTGAAATATCTTTATTTCAGGCCCACGTCGGGCCTGAAATAACTTTATTTCAGGCCCAAGGTGGGCCTGAATAAAGTTATTTCAGGCCCAACGTGGGCCTGAAATACATTTATTTCAGGCCCACGGTGGGCCTGAAAGAAGACAATTCAGGCCCAGCGTGGGCCTGAAATAAAAATATTATTTGAGGACCACCCTTAACCATATAATATTTTGACTTCATCCCCCAAGTTGGATTACATATTTTATCCCTAAACCCTAAAATACTCTCTCCAAACCTCACCCCTAACTACTGATAATGGTTTTGTAGAAATCCAGATATGGGAGGTCAGCAAAACACACTGATGGAACTAAACTACACCTATAGCTTTGGACAAAATTATAATTTGAGATTTAGGACACCTAAAATACTTTCTCCAACCTCAACCCTAACTACTGATAATGGATTTTCAGAAATCCAGATATGGGAGGTCATCAGTGGGTTTTGAGCAAAACTCACTGATGGAACTAAACTACACCTATAGGTTTGGAAAAAATATAAATTTTAGGTTATGGACACCTAAAATACATTCTCCAACCTGAACCCTAACTATTGATAATGGTTTTTCAGAAATCCAAATATGGGAGGTCCATCAATGGGTTTTGAGCAAAACCCACTGATGGACCTCCCATATATGGATTTCTGAAAAACCATTATCAGTAGTTAGGGTTCAAGTTGGAGAATGTAGATTAGGTGTCCGAAACCTCAAATTATAATTTTGTTCAAAGTTATAGGTATAGTTTAGTTCCATCAGTGGGTTTTGCTGACCTCCAATATTTGGATTTCTACAAAACCATTATCAGTAGTTAGGGGTGAGGTTTGGAGAAAGTATTTTAGGCTTTAGGGATAAAATATGTAATCCAACTTGGGGGTAGAGGTCAAAATATTATATGGTTAAGGGTGGTCCTCAAATAATATTTAATTCAGGCCCACTGTGGGCCTGAAATGTTTTTATTTCAGGTCCACGGTGGGCCTGAAATAAATGTATTTCAGGCCCACTATGGGCCTGAAATATCTTTATTGCAGGCCCACCTTGGGCCTGAAATAAAGATATTTCAGGCCCGAGGTGGGCCTGAAATAAAGCTATAGGTTGGAGAAAGTAGGGATGAGGTTGGAGAATGTATTTTAGGTTGGAGAAAGTATTATCAACAGTTAGGGATGAGGTTGGAGAAAGTATTTTAGATGTCGATAACCTCAAATTTATATTTTTTCCAAAGCTATAGGTGTAGTTTAGTTCCATCAGTGGGTTTTGCTCAAAACCCACTGATGGACCTCCCATATCTGGATTTCTAAAAAACCATTATCAATAGTAAGGGATGAGGTTGGAGAAAGTATTTTAGGTGTCCATAACCTCAAATTTATATTTTTTCCAAAGCTATAGGTGTAGTTTAGTTCTATCAGTGGGTTTTGCTCAAAACCAACTGATGGACCTCCCATATCTGGATTTCTGAAAAACCATTATCAATAGTTAGGGATGAGGTTGGAGAAAGTATTTTAGGTGTCCATAACCTCAAATTTATATTTTTTCCAAAGATATAGGTGTAGTTTAGTTCCATCAGTGGGTTTTGCTCAAAACCCACTGATGGACCTCCCATATCTGGATTTCTGAAAATCCATTATCAGTAATTAGGGTTGACGTGCTAGAAACTATTTTAGGTCTCAGAAACCTCAAATTATAAATTTTTCAAAAGCTATAGGGCTAGTTTAGTTCCATCAGTGGGTTTTGAGCAAAACCAACTGATGGACCTCCCATATCTGGATTTCTGAAAATCCATTATCAGTAGTTAGGGTTGAGGTTCTAGAAAGTATTTTAGGTGTCGGAAACATCAAATTATAATTTTTTCCAAACCTATAGGTATAGTTTAGTTCCATCAGTGGGTTTTGAGCAAAACCCACTGATGGACCTCCCATATCTGGATTTCTGAAAATCCATTATCAGTAGTTAGGGTTGAGGTTCTAGAAAGTAGTTTAGGTGTCAGAAACAACAAATTATAATTTTTTCCAAACCTATAGGTGTAGTTTAGTTCCATCAGTGGGTTTTGAGCAAAACCCACTGATGGACCTCCCATATCTGGATTTCTGAAAATCCATTATCAGTAGTTAGGGTTGAGGTTCTAGAAAGTATTTTAGGTGTCGGAAACATCAAATTATAATTTTTTCCAAACCTATAGGTATAGTTTAGTTCCATCAGTGGGTTTTGAGCAAAACCCACTGATGGACCTCCCATATCTGGATTTCTGAAAATCCATTATCAGTAGTTAGGGTTGAGATTCTAGAATGTAGTTTAGGTGTCAGAAACATCAAATTATAATTTTTTCCAAACCTATAGGTGTAGTTTAGTTCCATCAGTGGGTTTTGAGCAAAACCCACTGATGGACCTCCCATATCTGGATTTCTGAAAATCCATTATCAGTAGTTAGGGTTGAGGTTCTAGAAAGTATTTTAGGTGTCGGAAACATCAAATTATAATTTTTTCCAAACCTATAGGTATAGTTTAGTTCCATCAGTGGGTTTTGATCAAAACCCACTGATGGACCTCCCATATCTGGATTTCTGAAAATCCATTATCAGTAGTTAGGGTTGAGGTTCTAGAAAGTATTTTAGGTGTCGGAAACATCAAATTATAATTTTTTCCAAACCTATAGGTGTAGTTTAGTTCCATCAGTGGGTTTTGAGCAAAACCCATTGATGGACCTCCCATATCTGGATTTCTGAAAATCCATTATCAGTAGTTAGGGTTGAGGTTCTAGAAAGTATTTTAGGTGTCAGAAACATCAAATTATAATTTTTTCCAAACCTATAGGTGTAGTTTAGTTCCATCAGTGGGTTTTGAGCAAAACCCACTGATGGACCTCCCATATCTGGATTTCTGAAAATCCATTATCAGTAGTTAGGGTTCAGGTTCTAGAAAGTATTTTAGGTGTCAGAAACATCAAATTATAATTTTTTCCAAACCTATAGGTATAGTTTAGTTCCATCAGTGGGTTTTGAGCAAAACCCACTGATGGACCTCCCATATCTGGATTTCTGAAAATCCATTATCAGTAGTTAGGGTTGAGGTTCTAGAAAGTATTTTAGGTGTCGGAAACATCAAATTATAATTTTTTCCAAACCTATAGGTGTAGTTTAGTTCCATCAGTGGGTTTTGAGCAAAACCCACTGATGGACCTCCCATATCTGGATTTCTGAAAATCCATTATCAGTAGTTAGGGTTGAGGTTCTAGAAAGTATTTTAGGTGTCAGAAACATCAAATTATAATTTTTTCCAAACCTATAGGTGTAGTTTAGTTCCATCAGTGGGTTTTGAGCAAAACCCACTGATGGACCTCCCATATCTGGATTTCTGAAAATTCATTATCAGTAGTTAGGGTTCAGGTTCTAGAAAGTATTTTAGGTGTCAGTAACCTCAAATTATAAATTTTTCCAAAGCTATAGGGCTAGTTTAGTTCCATCAGTGGGTTTTGAGCAAAACCCACTGATGGACCTCCCATATCTGGATTTCTGAAAAACCAATATCAGTAGTTAGGGTTGAGGTTGGAGAAAGTATTTTAGGTGTCCTAAACCTCAAATTATAATTTTTTCCAAACCTATAGGTGTAGTTTAGTTCCATCAGTGGTTTTTGAACAAAACCCACTGATGGACCTCGCATATCTGGATTTCTGAAAATCCATTATTAATAGTTAGGGTTGAGGTTCTAGAAAGTAGTTTAGGTGTCAGAAACATCAAATTATAATTTTTTCCAAACCTATAGGTGTAGTTTAGTTCCATCAGTGGGTTTTGAGCAAAACCCACTGATGGACCTCCCATATCTGGATTCCTGAAAATCCATTATCAGTAGTTAGGGTTCAGGTTCTAGAAAGTATTTTAGGTGTCAGTAACCTCAAATTATAATTTTTTCCAAAGCTATAGGGCTAGTTTAGTTCCATCAGTGGGTTTTGAGCAAAACCCACTGATGGACCTCCCATATCTGGATTTCTGAAAAACCATTATCAGTAGTTAGGGTTGAGGTTGGAGAAAGTATTTTAGGTGTCCTAAACCTCAAATTATAATTTTCTCCAAAACTATAGGTGTAGTTTAGTTCCATTAGTGGTTTTTGAACAAAACCCACTGATGGACCTCCGATATCTGGATTTCTACAAAACCATTATCAGTATTTAGGGGTGAGGTTGGAGAGAGTATTTTAGGGTTTAGGGATAAAATATGTAATCCAACTTGGGGGATGAAGTCAAAATATTATATGGTTAAGGGTGGTCCTCAAATAATATTTTTATTTCAGGCCCACGCTGGGCCTGAATTGTCTTCTTTCAGTCCCAACGTGGGCCTGAAATTATAATTTGAGGTTTGTAACACCTCAACTCCACTGAAGGACCCATTGATGAGGTTGGAGAAAGTATTTTAGGTGTCGGAAACATCAAATTATAATTTTTTCCAAACCTATAGGTGTAATTTAGTTCCATCAGTGGGTTTTGAGCAAAACCCACTGATGGACATCCCATATCTGGATTAATGAAAAAAAATTATCAACAGTTAGGGATCAGGTTGGAGAAAGTATTTTAGGTGTCGGAAACCTCAAATTATAATTTTCTCCAAAGTATAGGTGTAGTTTAGTTCCTTAAGTGGGTTTTGAGCAAAACCCACTGATGGACCTCCCATATCTGGATTTCTGAAAATCCATTATCAGTAGTTAGGGTTGAGGTTCTAGAAAGTATTTTAGGTGTCGGAAACATCAAATTATAATTTTTTCCAAACCTATAGGTATAGTTTAGTTCCATCAGTGGGTTTTGAGCAAAACCCACTGATGGACCTCCCATATCTGGATTTCTGAAAATCCATTATCAGTAGTTAGGGTTGAGGTTCTAGAAAGTAGTTTAGGTGTCAGAAACAACAAATTATAATTTTTTCCAAACCTATAGGTGTAGTTTAGTTCCATCAGTGGGTTTTGAGCAAAACCCACTGATGGACCTCCCATATCTGGATTTCTGAAAATCCATTATCAGTAGTTAGGGTTGAGGTTCTAGAAAGTATTTTAGGTGTCGGAAACATCAAATTATAATTTTTTCCAAACCTATAGGTATAGTTTAGTTCCATCAGTGGGTTTTGAGCAAAACCCACTGATGGACCTCCCATATCTGGATTTCTGAAAATCCATTATCAGTAGTTAGGGTTGAGATTCTAGAATGTAGTTTAGGTGTCAGAAACATCAAATTATAATTTTTTCCAAACCTATAGGTGTAGTTTAGTTCCATCAGTGGGTTTTGAGCAAAACCCACTGATGGACCTCCCATATCTGGATTTCTGAAAATCCATTATCAGTAGTTAGGGTTGAGGTTCTAGAAAGTATTTTAGGTGTCGGAAACATCAAATTATAATTTTTTCCAAACCTATAGGTGTAGTTTAGTTCCATCAGTGGGTTTTGAGCAAAACCCACTGATGGACCTCCCATATCTGGATTTCTGAAAATCCATTATCAGTAGTTAGAGTTGAGGTTCTAGAAAGTATTTTAGGTGTCAGAAACATCAAATTATAATTTTTTCCAAACCTATAGGTGTAGTTTAGTTCCATCAGTGGGTTTTGAGCAAAACCCACTGATGGACCTCCCATATCTGGATTTCTGAAAATCCATTATCAGTAGTTAGAGTTCAGGTTCTAGAAAGTATTTTAGTTGTCAGTAACCTCAAATTATAAATTTTTCTAAAGCTATAGGGCTAGTTTAGTTCCATCAGTGGGTTTTGAGCAAAACCCACTGATGGACCTCCCATATCTGGATTTCTGAAAAACCATTATCAGTAGTTAGGGTTGAGGTTGGAGATGTTGGATCGAGAAATGCGAGAGAGGGGGGGGGTGAATGTCGCAAATCGTTCGGATTTAAAAAGAGTAAGTGCGCAGCGGAATGAAACAGAGCAAAAACAACGCTAACACGGTCGTTTTACTTGGTTCGGAGCCTGGGTCGACTCCTACTCCAAGGCCCACGGTCGTTGACCGTTTTCTGCTGGCAATTCTATAAGTTCGTAAATGTTTACAAGAAAGATAATAACAAGAACAGTTTAGTAAACTTTAAATACAGCTCTTCGTTACTGACGTCCGGTGTAGATCGAAGTTTCGGAGCAGCGGGATGTCGTCAGCTCGAGTTGGAAGATTTCTGGAGCGTGTCGCGGAAGCAGAAGAGCGCAGAAGTGTCGCAGTGATTGATGCTTTGAAGAAGGAGGTCGAGGGCCCTTTATATAGGGCATGGGGGCGCCCTGGTCGACGGGGGCGCCCCCCCCACGTGGCAGCAGATCCACACAAAGCGCAGTCAACCACTTATCCCTTGAACCTCGGGATAAGGTCTTGACTGGGGCGCCCTGTACGCTGGGGGCGCCTTGGTTGACTCGGCCAACTCTTATCCGCAGCGCTGAGTCTTCTTTGGTAAATCTGGCTGGGGGCGCCCGGGACAGCGGGGGCGCCCTGTGCATGTAGCGCAGACGCGACAGAGTTGATTTGCAATGGGGGCGCCCGGGACAGCGGGGGCGCCCTGTGTATGTACTGTCGAAGTCTTTCTTGTCTTGTTGTGTTTTGTGGTCACCATGGGGGCGCCCGGGACACTCCGGGCGCCCTGGTCAGCGGTTGCCTCACTCCTTTGAGGCATTCTGAGCTGCAGACACTCGTTCCTTCGGTCCTGCATCCAGGGTTAGTCCAAAACACAATAAAACAATAAAATAATAGGTTATACAGCCTCAGCTGTCTTGGTTCTGACTTTGGTCTCCAAAATGGAGCCCTAGGTCGAACCGACGCCTAATGTTCCCTCAAGGGGAACGCGTCCTCACCTACTCCTCTCGGGAGAATTTACCTGGTGCCAACCGGATCCTCCAGTTGGACTTTTGCCCGGCAGCCCTTCGCCAGGTCTTGGTTTTCGCCTAGCAGCCCTTCGCCAGGACTTGGTTTTCGCCTAGCAGCCCTTCGCCAGGACTTGGTTTTCGCCCAGCAACCCTTCGCCAGGACTTGGTTTCCTGACAGCCCATCGTCAGGTGCCTAGCATCCCTTCGCTAGGACTTGGTTTTCGCCCAGCAACCCTTCGCCAGGACTTGGTTTCCTGACAGCCCATCGTCAGGTGGCTAGCAGCCCTTCGCTAGGACTTTGTTTCCTGCACTCTCAAGCAGCATTGTTAGATACCAAACAACCCTTAACTTTGAATCCTTTGCCAATATCAAAACAAGGTTCGATCTGGTGCTTCCTGCACCAACAGGAGAAAGTATTTTAGGTGTCCTAAACCTCAAATTATAATTTTCTCCAAAACTATAGGTGTAGTTTAGTTCCATCAGTGGTTTTTGAACAAAACCCACTGATGGACCTCCCATATCTGGATTTCTGAAAATCCATTATCAGTAGTTAGGGTTGAGGTTCTAGAAAGTAGTTTAGGTGTCAGAAACATCAAATTATAATTTTTTCCAAACCTATAGGTGTGGTTTAGTTCCATCAGTGGGTTTTGAGCAAAACCCACTGATGGACCTCCCATATCTGGATTCCTGAAAATCCATTATCAGTAGTTAGGGTTCAGGTTCTAGAAAGTATTTTAGGTCTCAGTAACCTCAAATTATAATTTTTTTCCAAAGCTATAGGGCTAGTTTAGTTCCATCAGTGGGTTTTGAGCAAAACCCACTGATGGACCTCCCATATCTGGATTTCTGAAAAACCATTATCAGTAGTTAGGGTTGAGGTTGGAGAAAGTATTTTAGGTGTCCTAAACCTCAAATTATAATTTTCTCCAAAACTATAGGTGTAGTTTAGTTCCATCAGTAGTTTTTGAACAAAACCCACTGATGGACCTCCGATATCTGGATTTCTACAAAACCATTATCAGTATTTAGGGGTGAGGTTGGAGAGAGTATTTTAGGGTTTAGGGATAAAATATGTAATCCAACTTGGGGGATGAAGTCAAAATATTATAAGGTTAAGGGTGGTCCTCAAATAATATTTTTATTTCAGGCCCATGCTGGGCCTGAATTGTCTTCTTTCAGGCCCACGTTGGGCCTGAAATAACTTTATTCAGGCCCACCTTGGGCCTGAAATAAAGTTATTTCAGGCCCAACGTGGGCCTGAAATTATAATTTGAGGTTTGTAACACCTCAACTCCACTGAAGGACCCATTGATGAGGTTGGAGAAAGTATTTTAGGTATCGGAAACATCAAATTATAATTTTTTCCAAACCTATAGGTGTAATTTAGTTCCATCAGTGGGTTTTGAGCAAAACCCACTGATGGACATCCCATATCTGGATTAATGAAAAAAAATTATCAACAGTTAGGGATCAGGTTGGAGAAAGTATTTTAGGTGTCGGAAACCTCAAATTATAATTTTCTCTAAAGTATAGGTGTAGTTTAGTTCCATCAGTGGGTTTTGAGCAAAACCCACTGATGGACCTCCCATATCTGGATTTCTGAAAATCCATTATCAGTAGTTAGGGTTGAGGTTCTAGAAACTATTTTAGGTGTCGGAAACCTCAAATTATAAATTTTTCCAAAGCTATAGGGCTAGTTTAGTTCCATCAGTGGGTTTTGAGCAAAACCCACTGATGGCCCTCCCATATCTGGATTTCTGAAAATCCATTATCAGTAGTTTGGGTTGAGGTTGGAGAATGTAGATTAGGTGTCCGAAACATCAAATTATAATTTTTTCCAAACCTATAGGTTTAGTTTAGTTCCATCAGTGGGTTTTGCTCAAAACAGTGCATAACCCAACAGTGACAGAATATATCATCCTATAGGTTTTCCTATATCTGATTTATATAATATATATTGTTGATTAGATTATATAATGATTTTTAGAATAATAATCTATATTTACCTACAAGATGTGACAGAATAGATCATTTGGCACACAACAGTGCAGCAACTGGCACACAACACTGCATTATCAGTTATTATATCTGACCGTATCACTTGGCACACAACAGTGCAACAACTGGATTTGAAAAACATCACCCAATTGTTTTGTTTTTGTTGACAATATATTATATAGAATAACAACATCTACATAATCATAACAACATCCTCATAAGGAGATTTTTCCATACAAATGGATGTCAATCGACAGCAATGGATTTTTACATCACCAATACAGTTTTCAGATTATCTCAAGTTTTACAAAACATGTCTCTCAGAATATTAACTGTCAGCTCAAATCTGATTCTACTCATGTCTCCTTGTTTGAAATCCATCTTCTCATCATATAGGAGACATCGAACATATTGCATGACAAAGAAGGCACAGTCCACGCTGAAATTAACAAACACTTTTTTAGATTTCAATAACTGGGTTTATAAAATACTTTCTTATTTTAAAAAATAAGAAAGTTCTTCCTCATTTAGTTACCTATGTTCTTGTTGGGGACATTTTTGTCTGACGGAGGGCCATTTGTCCAAGGGATGATGACTTTGTAGATACGGATGAATAGCCGTAAGTTCCTCGCGAGTATATTGTTTAAGTTCTTTTACCTGTCAAACATATCATGAATTTATTAATCACCATCAATGACATTTTAGAGAAAATGATGACCATATATAAGAATAAAGGAAGGTAGCTCACCGCTGTGTCAAATTCATGCTTATATTTACGACCACTAGCAAGAGAATTAAAATGATTAAAAGTCATGGATTCTGTATCCACCGCCAACAAGTGAAAGTGTGTATTATCACTGCACAAAGGGATTAAAATAAATCTAAACCCTTGTTCAAGCATATCAGTCTTCATCACTTGTTGCAGGGAAATCTTTCTTGACGATCTGATTGATGCCTACAAATATGCATTCACAAAATTAATAATACCCATATCATAATATTAGGTCTTGTACAATATATCTGTTTAATTAATATACATCACTTACTGTGAAGAAGGTTGAACAATATATTGACTTGTTGTATGGCCTACCACATGCGGATGCTCCTCTAAATAAAATTTTACAAAAGGCATTAATGACCTCGCCTTTTGTAAAAACCTCTCCATTGAGGATTTGTAAGAATGAATGCAAATTCAAAGCAAAGGGTGCATCCTCCCAGATAAATTCATTTGCCAACCTGCCATGTAAATTGATATGATTATATATTACATAAGAGAATATATAAAAACTAACCTAAACTATAATATTTTGTAACTTACTTTAGATTCTCCAATCTATTTATCAGGTAGACCACTTCTTTATCTTTATTTTTCTTCTTTGTATTCATAAAATGTTTCTTCACAAACTACATCAATAAAATTTATTTAGCCCAAACTAATTATTGACCAAATTCAATACAATTGATGTATTTTAAATGAAATTAACACACTTACATCAATGCCTTGTTGCCTCGTTTTGTATAGTTCGGAGGTTCTTCTTGTTTCCTCCTCTATGTCTTCTTCAGACATGACTTCCATTACATCGTAAATGTTTCCTCTTGCTTCATCCATATCCTCCTCACTAAGTTTCCTTTTTCCCTTGTCCATAACAATTGATATTTGTTTCCTGTCCCGCTTCCCCTTAGGTAAAAGCTGGTGCCATACTGGACTGTCAATTGGAGTATCCCTGTAATCATACCGAGTTCGGTCACGTCCTCTCCTAGGTGTACAAGATACTGGATCAGAAAGAGGATCGACTACAGGATAGCTTTCTTGACCCTCCATGCCTTTTTTTTCAATAATTGAAAGTAATTCCTTAACCCTTTCATTCAAACATATATTCTCCTCTGTTAGCTCCTTGATTCGGTTGTCCTTAAGAATGCATTCACCACATAGCCTAACATCTCCTTCTGATGTCTCCATTGGCCGTGGTATGTCATCACCGATATCAAGGTTCTCAAACAATGTGTTCTCATGTAGGGTAGGAATTAATTCAACAATAACCTGTCAATTACGAAGTACACAAATGTTACTACCTCTCTATCTAACTCAGATAGATCACATTTAAGAATAATTACCTCTTCGGACGAGAGTCGGTCGACAAGGCCCCTCACCCTACTAATATGCGAAGGAATATTCCTCCACTTATTTATTCGGAGCCCTTCAACATTGAATGGTTTTTGAATTGGTACATGCTCCAAAAACCATGCCTACACAAATTTTTGCAGCCAAATACATTAATGACATCAAAATATTATAAAATTTAACAAGCTAATTCTACTCACTGCCAAAAGCCCTGCAAATCCCTTTAGGTAAGGGAGGTTGGTGGTGCTCTCGTTTCCCTGAGTTGATGAAAATAAGTCCCCAATCTTAGGTATTTGTGGAGACAAAAATTGATGGATAGCTTCTACCCAATTGAATCTACCTAGATTGTCATAATCATCTACTATATCTACAAGACCTAGAGGAACCTTATATGTACTAGACGAAAATAAAACACAAACAAATATATACAAAATATAAAATTTACACACTAATAACACATCATCCTCTAATTCAACACTTTTAGAAAAATGTTTAAGTAACTCCTCAAGTCTTGTTCTTGTAGGTTGTTTTTCTTTTGAGAAGTAAGTACGATAGAGGTCACTCGATGCTTTAGTTGAATTAATAGGGACCGAAACACCACGGTCCACTATACCCAGTATCAAAGCAACATCTCGTCTGGAGAACGCAACCGGTACACCTGAAACAATTACAAAATTTAGTTATCATCAAGAATAGTGGCTTGAAATTATTCCACGTTGGGCCTGAAATGTATTCATTTCAGGCCCGAGGTGGGCCTGAAATGTATTCATTTCAGGCCTACCGAGGGCCTGAACTAAATTAACTTCAGGCCCTCGGTAGGCCTGAACTGATTTTATTTCAGGCCTACCGAGGGCCTGAAGTCATTTTCACTTCAGTCCCTCAGTAGCCCTAAAATGAAATGATTAAACTTTATCAAAAACTAATCATTTCAGGCCATCTATATTACTGTCTTATCTTACTATAGATACTATAGATATTGTCTACAATTCATAACTAAAACTATTACCTGAGAATTTAAAACCTTGCGAGGTTGAATCCCAACTTTCAAATATATTAACCAAAATTCCACGGATATGCTGCAATTCTTGTATGTCCAGGAAAAAACTGAAAGGCGACCCTTTGATCTTCGCAATGTGTCGATCATTTAAAATGTCAAATTCTTCAAAAAATTGTTTAAAGTGGCCTAAAACACTGCACCAACGTAATTTTTGTCCAATGTCATCTGAATCCTACAGTTTATATACAGTACAAATTTATTCAGCAAAATAATTTTAAACATGTTGACAAACAATGCTGGTTTGACCTAAGCATATCGCTAACATACCTTGGTAGATAATGCCAAGGAAGAAGACGCTGAACCACCTACAGACCTTTTGCCTAACATTATCAAATAAATCCAACGTGCAGAAACCCTAACCCCTTGGTGTATTATGCCGATCAGTCTCCACTTCAACGTTAACACTAAAACCCACCTCAGCATCACACAGAAACACTTTCGAGCAATGTCTAGGTTTTGGTTGTCCGCAGGGATTCGGGGGATGAGCTCGCGACTATATCACAACTAGGGCACGTAAGACTGCAAGAAGGCGAGTTCTTGCGCTGAGAGAGGTTGAGAGTGAGCTTTTATCCGAAATGAAGGACTTCCATTTACGTTGTTGCGCTGAGAGAGATCGGAGAAAATTTCGACTGCTACCCATCCGAACCACAAATTAATATTTTATTGATAAAGTGGTTCGGTTGTCTCGAAACTGTGTTTGATAAAGTCATTTTTTGGCGGGAGGGGTATAAAAGTAACTTCACTATATGGGATGCGCCCTTTGGTATAATAGAAACCATGGTACTCCTTTCGGTAATTACGAATAGTTGGATACGCCCTTTGGTAAATTGCCGTTCTAAATTTGAGTTTCAGTTCAACAGTCTCAAATCATTGTTCCTATTTTAATTTTTTTTTTATCAAAATATAATACTTGAATGATTTTTGTAAATCACATTGTCTGTGATATGTCACCCTTTTTTTTAAAAAAATCTTTTTTTCTCAATAAATTGGTTTTAATTCCTTTCACTAAATTTTAGTTAAAACTTAGTTTCATATTCTCCCTACGTGATATTATAATGATAAGAATATATTTACTATTTTAAATATTTATTAAATTATTATTTTTATTTTAGCACTTTATTTACCATGTTTTACTGAAATAGATATATAGTTATTGTAAGGCACATCACCCTTCTCAAATAGTTAGATAATATAATATAATAACGCACATACCGGAACGAATTGTAACGTTCGACATGAGACACGTAGCGCCTGCGGAGCCCTGATAACGCATGGTTCTGGTGGTCGATTAAGCCGTATGGATCGAGCCGGATCCTCTGTCCCATCGAGGATTTCTGTCTCTCTATCTCATTTGTCGATGATAGTCGATGTTTCGGAAGGAGTCATCGACGATGGCCAGTCACCGAAGCTTTTACCCGCGCGGATGTTGCTGAGCCGGGGAGGGACTTAGGGTCCAGCGAAGTTAACACAATTGTTAGGGGACACGCCGGCAGGGGTCCGGCGGAATCCACTCCGACGCTCAAGTCAGTATCTGTCAGAAAGGAAAGGTTGCGAAAAAGTAAAGGAGAGGTTTAGAGTTGAGAGTGTGTAACATCCTTACCGGAGGGGTTGGACTACCTTTTATACCGATGGCGACGGACTAGACGTGCCCCCTGGTTGGCGCCACGTCTCTCGTACTTAAGCCATGTCCCCCCCTCGTTCGGTGATCATGGGATATCCTTTGAAAATGTCTGCGCTGTTATCGTCCACGACCTGCTGCGAGATTCAAGGATCACGAAGACCTTTTCTGACGGGGGGTGCTTATCCATATCTCAAGGGGGGTCAGTATCTGAGGTTGGTTACTGTGGGGACTCCGCCCCCCCCCCCCCCCCGAGGAGAGCTCGGGGTTTTTACCTGCCACAACTCCCAAGGGGTTCTCGGGGCCTAACCTCCCGGGGAGCTCCGAGAGGAATCCCCCTCTGCCCTTCTCGGGCGCGTCGCCCTCAGGGATTTCCGAGACCCGGGAAGGAGGGTTGTCTCAAACTACCGATGGTGTGTCGGCAGCTTCTTTATCCTTCGTCCTGGCCAGGGCTTATTCAACTCTATCAGTCGACGAATCGTCCGATCGTCGATCAGATACTACTGACGGGTCTCTGGTCGCTACCCCGAATAAAATTATACCCTGGGGGTACAGTGAACCCGTCGGGTATCGTCGCAATTGCGATCTCGACGTGTTCACCGTTGAACCCGACGATATTGTAATACGACGATTCCGACTGATTCACCGTAATTCTAGGATATCGTTTAATTTGGAACGACGATAAAAAATTATCAATAGTGTCTGATCGTCGATCAGACGACTCACCAACTATCACCAATGAATATGGGACAGACGAGATAGGGATCCTCTGAGATAGAGAATCCCATCTGATCTGGACCGGGCTCCATCTCGGTTCAATTAATTCGATTTGGTGGTCGAGGGAATCGAAGCCGAGCTTTCTGGCATCCTGTCTGGCCCGACCTGGTCGGGGCCCGGCGTTTAATTTGTAGGTCCAGCGGCCTCGATTCGCCCGGACCCAAGCTTTCGTTCTCAACAGTACATGCATGCTTCCACGAAATCCTTATCTTCCTAAACTTCGACGTGCTTAATATATTTTTGCCAAATCCCTAAATATCGATCGGTACAAACAGATTTCAATAGAGTTTTGAGGGTTTTTTTTTGACAATTATGGTTTAAAATAATTAATCAGATTAGTAACGTTCCATGAAACTATCTGAATAAAACAAAAGACACGTTTAAGCATCCCATTTGAAAGAAGATTTTTTATAAAATTCCTTCCCGGTCATTATTCCGGAGGCTCATAATTATGGTTTTAAAACTGGGCGTTAATGCGTCCATGGCGCCGAATCAGTAAATAAATAAATACAGTTTCCGAATCAGTAACAGGAACCGGGTCCATGGCGCCGGACCCGGCCGGCCAGAACCGCATTGAATATGAATGATGCATGGGCCGGGGATGATTCCGAATTGACGGCACCGACCATTATCAAATTCCAGGTTAAGTTAGGCCACTTAACAGATTTGACACCAGTCCTGAGGTAAAAATAATAATAATAAGAATAATAAATAAATAAATAAATACTGAAAGTTTAAAAGTGTTTTTCTGAGTTTGAATCGCATGATGAATTGCCGCGAGCATAATAAACTACAGTGTCCTTCCTGGCACTACGTGGTATTCAATGATCACGTTATCAAGTTGCACCAAAGGAATCCAATGTGATCTAATTATATGAACATATTTACGTACAAACAAAGGAATGACTTGAATCCAAATCAATGTCATTATTCTCTACTTGTAAAATAAATTTTTTATAATACAAAAAGTGTTGGAATTGAGTAGGTGAAAGAGTATCCCTTCATCTTCAGCTTCCTCGATTAATGATGGAATGGGAAGAGATACCCATTCACCTTCCTTCATCGATGGAGATAGAGGAAAAGACTCTCTCCTCTTATAAATAGTGTCAAAGTGCAAGATGATAAGTTCATCGCAAGCAACGAGGGAAGGGTTCATCGCGAGAAGAGAACAGAGGGATTTGGTTAGTGGAATCGCCGAGAAGTGTTCATGCTGTAACCTTCTTGCCGACGGCAACTTCTCCAGTTTCTTCCCCGTCGATCTCTGTAAGTGTTTACTGTTTTTTTTTATTTTATGGTTGAGATCTAACATTGGTATCAGAGATCGTTAGATTTGTAAAAGCATGAAATTTTCGAAATCATATCTATTCACTCGATCGCACGACTGTTCTTTTCGACGGTTTCTCCCTGTTCACCTCGCTGGCCCAACGATCATATTTGTCACGGAGAAGAAATCATGGCGATGGCTATTGCTGGGGTTGGCTATTACGACAGGTGACTCCTGTTGCTGAAAAGCACCAACGACCTAACTGAATCAGCCACAAAGAAGTTTTTAATCGATTAAAATTATAGTTAAATCGATTGAAAAATAGATCTGATCGATTAAAACAGTCTTTAATCAATTAAGAGAGATATTTAATCGATTAAAAGAAGTGTGAATCGATTAAGATAAATGTCAATCAATTAAAGAGGAATGCTTAATCGATTAAGAAATATGTTGATCGATTAAGACGAGGAAAAACTTGATTTAAGTAAATCAAATAAATAAAAAAATGAAGTAGAGGGATGTCGTATCATCATAAAGGATCGAACAACAGAGCACCATGAAGGAGACTAAGGGTCTACTACTAAACTGTAACGATAATCCTTTTTAATTTGGTTCAATTAATTTGAACTAATTTATCTAATTAGACTTGGTTACCATTAGTTGCTTTAATCAGATTAAGTTAGTCCAATCAGACTGGGTTTGGTTTAAACCATTTGTTGGTTTAAGCAAATCAGTTTGGTCCAAACATGTTGGGTCTGGTTTATATCATTGGTTGGTTTAACCAGACCAGTTTGGTCTAAATTATAACCAGTTTAATTGGTTTAATCAATAAGTTTGACTTAAACTTAAATGAGCTTAAAATTAAATAATAACAATAAGATATCCAATTAGATCAATTCTAATGAGGACAAAGGAATAAGCTAATACTTGAGATATAATTTTCAAATCGACCGGTTCAGTGTGTTAGTCAACTGGAGTTCCTCAAATAAAGAAAATTTATTTTTCTTATTTGCTTATAAATTTGTGTGTTTATTCTATGCATATATGTGAATTGAAATAAATCAGTTTTGTTACTGGATTATCAGTTTTATACCGACAATATTATTTTTCAATTCCACATGTCAAGGATGATATACACAATGAACTATTTCGATGTGTGATAAAATGAACTGAGGAAGGCGATTGAGGAGATAGAGCAAAGTCTAAGATAAAATGGATTATGTTAACAACTTCACTAGTGTTTATCCTAGTGACAGTCACATTAGCTTATTTAATTTGTTAAAGTTTTGTTATTGTTATTGTCGTTATGTATGAACAGTATTGGCCTATTTATTCTATGAAAGTCATGTCGTATAAACTATTGTTTATTACCAATAGTGCTATTTTTTTTATAAAAAATGTCATGTTATATGTTAATAAATCTTATAAATAATTAGTTCATTTAATAATTAGTTCATTCTTATAAATGATTAGTTCATTAATACAAATGATTAGTTCATTTGATAGGATGTATGTAATAGAATTAATCAATATTGATTAGATTGGATTATACGAATGATGAGTGGAAATGTAGTTACAACTTGATTTTGTAAGTCAATTCTAATTTACAATAAGTCAATTATTAATTACATGCATATAAAAATTATACTAAATCAATAAATAATATGTTTATTTATGATAAATCATGACAACTAAGAATATCATAGTTGAACTCACTACAAGAGAGAAATTATATGGGGATAACTATAAAATATGACATCTCAAAATACAATATGTTCTTGAGGAACAAGAAGTTCTAGAGGTTGTGAATCAGTTCATAGAAAAATCTGCTAATTGTTTAACGGCATAGCATAAACTTAATGATGATGCATATAAGACATGGAAGAAAAAGAATTCCACTGCTAAGGGTATATTGATTAGTTAAATAATAGATGACCTGGTATTGATTAGGTTGGGTAACTCTTAGAAAGAAATATAGTGGAGTTAACTTGAGCAAGCTTCGTCAACTGATAATTAAGTTTAACAGTTGTAAAAAGTGTTCGAATGTTACCATGACCCAACATCTGAAGGAAATGGATATTATGATTCGGGAGCTAAAGACTGCTGGTCATGACTTAACCGATGAACAACAGTTCAAGCAGTTATTCATTCCCTTCTTGATTTTTGGAAAATGATGAAACAGAACCTTACTCACAGTGAGAGTATCAAGACTTTTACTAATGTCTCACGTCATATTGAATTGGAGGCAGAGAGAATAGAATCTATAAGGATTTCTAAACAAGCTTTTGTAGCTAAAGGTTTTCTATCCAAGAATAAGAAAAGATGGTTTGAGAAAGGAAAGGAAAAAGAAGCTACTGCTGCTGTTGGACAAAACCCAAACAAGAATAAGTTTCATGAGCATTATGTTGCTAGTTCAGTGTTGTTAGCTGATTCTTATCCTTTGTGGATTATAGATTCAGGAGCAACAAATCATATAGCTTGTGATCGAGCTACATACGTGGAGTACCGTCAGGTACTAACTGACAATAAGTGAATATATGTAGGAAACAATGCAATAATTGAAGTCAAATGAATTGACACTTGCAAACTCAACCTTCGTGGTGGGTGTACCTTATTTCTGCATGATGTCTTGTATGCTCTTGAGATTTGATGAAATCTCAAGAGATGCTACTTTTCTCGATATTAAGTTCCCAACAAGAGACGAAGTTGATAAATCGATTCCTCTATTTACAATAGAGGAGAACGATACTGTTTCTTCATCAACGAATCAGGAATCACAGGGGATCTAGTCAACCTAGTGGGAGTGAATGACCTATGAATGAGTCAGTTTCTCAACAGTCTAACTTGCAAAGAAGTAGTTGTCAGATTATTCCTCGGAGAAGGTTTGACATTGAGAATGAGTCATTAATGATTCTCCTAGTTGATGATAAGGAACCTCGAACAGTTAAGGAAGCATTGAAATGCTCAGTTAAGGAGAAATGAAAAATTACAATGGATGAGGAAATGGAGTCCATGAGAAAGAATCAAGTTTGGGACTTAGTCGATCTTCCTCTGGGCCGAAGGGCTATTAGGAATAAATGGATTCTTAAAATTAAGAGGAAAGTGAATGGGTCGATTAAATGATACAAAGCTCGTTTGGTTGCAAAAGGTTATATCCAAATGAAGGGTATTGATTTTGAAGAGATATTCTCTCCAGTTGAGAAGTATTTGGGACTTCGAAAATTTTAACATAATTGGTTATATATGAAATATCATGATCTAATTAGTGTAAATGTATTTGTTACATTTGGATAAAAGTCTCGATGAGCATGTTAGCAGGTTGAGATTGGTCCACTCACATGGACAATTATCGTTATTTGTTAAGTATAAATGAGGTAAGACTATTGCTTATGAGACAGCTTATGTAGTTGTAAATAGAGACATACTCATAAGTTGGGGTCGCCTTAATTTTTGTATCAAGATGAGATCATTTATGTAATAATTGAAATAAATACACCCACCATTTACTAAAGCTGTTAAAGGACAGATTGGAATTCATAAATTGAATTTGGATTAGACATTAGGTACGTTTAGATCGAAATCTGTACGAAGTTAAATATTTGAGAAAAACATGTACTCTTTTTGGTAAAGAGAAAAACATCATAGCATATGATTCATACCATATGTGTTATAGCGACAATAAGAGTAGTAGGAGAATAGATCTCTGCTTCTCTAATATGTGAGATCCTTGAGATTATAATTTAATCTCAACCTTACCCTAAGTGACTATTTAGCTGTCTACTTAAAGTTCTAATCTGTGTTTGCTACTTTAGTGTGTATCCTATTGATTATGGATGATTCGGTCTATGGAGCATAACTAGGAAAGCGACTGATTAGAATGAATAGATTTTAGCTAAAAAGGAATATTAAAATTGATTTACATCTATGATATTTATTCACTAGTCGATCAATTACATTTTTTTGTTAAGTACTTAAAATGTGGTTGTGAATAAATGTAGAGATGTTGAGCATGCTTTTGACATAGTAGTTAAATGAGGGATTAGAGATATTCATATTGATGTAAATATTTAATCTAGGATAAAGACAAGTTATTGGTGCCTCAGATTTATTCTATAGAGCAGCTAAGTTAAGTGTAACAACTTTCTTAGTAGTAATTACTCAGTGTGATTGCTGTCGCACGAACTATTTTCTCTGAAATGTGAATTGAGCAGGGGCGGATTTATATGGGGACCCGAGAGGGCCACGACCCCCCCCCCCTCCCCAAATTTTTAATAATATTATTTTTATATAGAAATTTTTATTTTCTTAGTATATATATAATTTGACTCCTTTAAAAAAATATATTTGTAGTGGGTTTAATGGTAAGGTTATTTTTTATTTTGGCGCACATCTAGTGTTCAAATTCCTTGGATGACTAAATTTTAAAAAAAATATTTTTTTTTATTTTTCAAATTTTAACTAAATATACATTATGTATCTTTGAAAGATTAGAGAAGATATTATTATAATAATTATTTTCTTGATTATTATTATAATAATTGTTTACGTTGGCCCCCTCGAACTTATAATCCTAAATCCGCCACTGGAATTGATCAGTGTTCTTACATGGTCTTTGTGACTAGATGACCTTTATGGAATGACTTGGACGAGTGTGAGATGTTGGAATTGAGTACTTGAAAGGGCATCCCTTTACCTTCATCTTCCTCAATTAATGGTGGAATGGGTAGAGATATCCATTCACCTTTCTCCATCGATGGAGGTAGAGGAAAAGACTTCCTCCTCTTATAATATTGTCTAAATGCAAGAGGATAAGTTCATCGCAAACAATGAGGGAAGGGTTCATCATGCGAAGAGAACAGAGGAATTTAGTTCGTGGAATCACCGAGAAGTGTTCGTGTCGTAACCTTCTTGCCAACGGCAACTTCTCTAGTTTCTTCCCCATCGATCTCTGTAAGTGTTTACTATTTTTTTTGTATTTCATGTTTGAGATCTAACAAAAGGTCTTCTACAAGCAGAGCCGGCCCTGGGTCAGGGCAACCAGGGCACCTGCCCAGGGCCCAAAATTATCAGGGGCCCAAATATATATATATATATATAATATGTTATATTATATTAAATAGGTTATATTATATTAATATGTTATCTTTCTCTCTAAATCCCTAAACGGCGATCCGAATCCACGCTCTGTCGCTCTCGAGTCTCAACTCTCAATCTCTCATTTTTGAAAACCCTAGCTGCGCTGCCTCTCGCCCTTTGGTTCTCCTCGGCGTCCTCGCCAAAGTCCCTCGCCGAGTCGCCGACTGTCTTGAGCCGTTGAGCAGCAGTCTTCCTGCAGAAAGGGGAACAGACCAACGGATTTCCAACGTAAGTGCTTCAGATCTGTTGTTTTTTCAGTACGCTAATCCGATTTTGGGGATTCAAAGGTTGCATCTATTTTTATTTTGAATTTTGATCGCTTATAGAAAATTCTGGTTTAGAGTTTCATCAGATTTGATTTTGATCACTTACAAAAAATTTTGATCAGATTTGGAGTTTCATCCGATCATATTTGATTTCATCATAAAATTTCTATCGCTTACAGAAAATTCTGCTTACAAAAAATTTTGCTTCAGATCTGAGTTTTAATATCAATTTCATCAGAAAATTTTGATCACTTACAGAAAATTTAGCTAATTGATTAGCCACAGAACTTTGTTCCGCTGTCAAAGGAGAAGCTGGTGTTTTCCTTTTACTGATAGTTCAATTTATTAGATAGTTTAATAAATCAGATGAACAAAGTTCCTTTTACCGTCATGGCCCAAATACATTTATACATTTATAACACTCTGTAAAATGGAATCATGTTCTTTTGCTTTATGTTCTATTGAATCATGTTCTTTTACTTTCATCTTTTTTCTGTTTTATTTATTATTGTTTTCTGGGTAAAAATGTTTGCAAAGGATATTATTATAATCACAAACTAATTCTCATTCCAATCTCAATTTGATTTTATGAATTTTTTCATAATGAATATCTATTAATGTATTGTTTTGTACTTATAATAGGAAGTTGACACCACGATTTTGGGGCTGTCAAAAGAAGAAGCTGTAAAAAAACCATATATAGCATCAATAGGTGTATATGTATTCAAGAAGGATTTGCTCTTAGATCTTCTCAGGTATGACTTTGGTTTTGCTGTTAACGAAAAAAAGTGCCTTGAGTGCACACGTGATCTAGTTTCATTAGTATTTTTAAATTGCCTTAAATTCCGCTTCTATTTTTGTTCAGATCACGGTTTGTTACCTCAAATGACTTTGGATTTGAGATAATTCCTGCCTGTGCTAATGAGCACTTCGTTAAGGTTGGTTGACTTTTTAATTTGTTGTTGCTTATGTTAGTCATTTGCATCTTTTCTAAAAATTCAATTGATGGTGCAATTCAATATCAGTACCACCTGTTTTATCCTTCCTCCTTTCTTATAAGCCATACATACTTACACAGACATATCTCTTTAATGATTACTGGGAAGATATTGGGACAATTAAATCCTTCTTAAAAGCAAATCTTGCTCTTGCTGCACATGTAAATGTATTTTTCATATTAAAATTGGATTTTCTCATATGTTCTTGGATAATTTATTCATATGCACATTTCTTGCATCTGATATTTATACTTGCTGGCTCTTATTCAAGGAGCGTAAAATGTAGACTAGATTTAGGTAGAAGTATCCAATGCAAACAGAGAAGCATTGTGATGGTTAAGCTTGTCCAATTATTTGATAATTTATTTCGCAGGCTAATATATACTTTTGCCACTCCCTTATACGGCTTCAATGTGAATGTGGTATTTGAAAATTATATATAACTCATTTCATGAACTTTGTGGTTACTAGAACTTGAACTTTGTAATTCTTTCTTGTGCTTAACCACATGCTTGATTTCTAATAATTTGATGTATACCATATAACCACCTCGCTTCAGCTTTTATGATGCAGCAAAGCCAATGTATACATCACGAAGAAACTTGCCACTATCAATGGATGACAACAGCAAGGTCAGTTAATTACCCCAATTAAATCTATGTAAAGGTTGCATCCTTGTGGTGTTGTTCTAGATTTTGTTGTGGTTATCATGAGTGATCAAGCATATTTCTTCATTTCAACTATTGACTTTGTTGAAAATTGATTTGTGATAAAATACTTCTTGCATATTGAGATTTAATTCTCATAGGACTTAATGTATCTGTAAATGAGCATGCGTAGAATTATTACTGATCAACCATGAATAGTTAATTGTACCTGTAAATGTTATAGACATTTGTTAAACAATATAGTTTATTCATAACTTCAGTTTTGACATGCCATTGTTTTTGTGGTTAAGGTAGTTCTATGATTTTAGTAATTGTCTGATTCCTCACAGTGCATAGTACATTAGTGCATTTAGCATTAGTAAAATTTTATGATGGATGATGTAAAAATTTCTTTTTGGAAAAGGTAATATTTGGAAGATAAAATTAGGGCATAATTTATGATTTCGCCCAGGGTCTTTAGACAATAAGGACCGGCTCTGTCTGCAAGAGTATAACTTGAATCCCGTCTCTATGAGGAGAAGATAAGAAGAAGAGGAGCTAGACATTCAATAATTAAGCATCGTGCCCATACAGAAGTTGACTTTCTCTCCTTGTACAAAACCATCTTACAAAGACCATTCCCCTATGGAGTCCATAGTTTGTTAATAATCCATCAATGTTACAAACCAAATTATGGAATTCTATACTTGTTGTTACATCACTTAATTAGAATTTAATATTTAATGATAATTATGTGTTGAGTCTACACTTTTACAAGATCAACTACATAATTTGACTCTTAATCGAGTCAAATTACGAATTATCACTAAAGTGAATTATCGTAATTGTATGTGTTAACAAGAAAGCCCGACGGGGGAGATCATTTATTCTGCAAAAGATAATATATTGACCCCATCCTATATAATTGACCCAAAGTGCATGTAAAAAGATAAATTAAAAAATTGAATTGGCTATTATATGGAAAGATATTTTCATCGTCTTCACTAAAAATATTGATATGCAGTGACCAACTTCGTTAAAAATTTGAATGATGATTATTATCTCTATTTTGTATAAATAGTGTTAGACCATAAAATATGTTATATATTTCTAATAAATTATATCATGGAACCGGTCATTATTAAGATACATCCCCCACAATAGATGTATATTTAGTATCCTAAATATTTGAGTTTCGGTTCAACATTTTCAAATCATTGTTCCTATTTTAATTTTTTTATTATCAAAATATAATAGTTGAATGATTTTTTTAAATCACATTGTGTGTGATATGTCACCTTTTTAAAAAAAATCTTTTTTCCTCATTAAATTGTTTTTAATTCGTTTCACTAAATTTTAGTTAAAACTTAGTTTCATATTCTATATATAATGATAAGAGTATATTTACTATTTTAAATATTTATTATATAATAATTTATTGAATTGCGTAAGTAATTTGTGAAATATGTAAATCACATAAAATAATTTAAAAATTATCAAATTATGTTGACTGATGACAAACACAATCAGTCGACTGGTGTTTGTCAACTGGTGTCACCAGTAGACAAGATTTTTCACTGATCATCTATTTTAAAGTTTGTAAATCAGTATTGAAAAAAATAGTCGGCTGAATTATTTATTTTTTTAATTAAAATTAATTTTAGATAAAATTAGTTAATATATTAAACGATTTTGGATTGGTATTAAATTAGTTATGATTTATTCTCTTAAATAAATCTATGCATCAAATATCAATTTAACTCAATATATTAAAATTGATAATGTTTTAAACACAAATATATTCGAATAAATCAAATCGGCTGATGGACCAAACGATTTCGAATTGGCATACATAAAATTAGCTCCTATATATTTATCCAATTCTTTTGATTATATCCATGCCTTCAAATATTAATTTGACTCAATATATTGAGAGCGGTGATTTTTTTGAATACTAAATAGATTTTTTGAATAATCAAATTCGTGTTTAAAAAATCATTGTTCTCAATATATTTAGTCAAATTGAAGTTTGAGGGCATGGATATAATCAAGATAATTAGACGAACACATATGAGCTAGTTTTATATCAATTCGAGGTCGTTTGATCCATCAGTCGATTTTGCCCAAAATCGACTATGGATCAAATGAACTGGTTGATGGACCAAACGACCTTATATTGATATGAAACTAGCTCCTATGTGTTCGTTTAATTATCTTGATTATATACATACTCTCAAATTCAATTTGCCTCGATATATTAAGAACAGTGATTTTTTAAATACAAATTTGATTGTTCGAAAATTTTAATCTATGTTAAAAAATCATTGCTCTCAATATATATAGTCAAATTGATATTGAGAACATTGATATAATAAGGAGAAGTAAACAAACACTAAGAACTAGTTTCATATCAATTTGAGGTCATTTGGTTCATTAGTCAATTCGTTTGGTCTATTAGCCGGTTTTGTCCAACATCGGCGGATGGACCAAACAACTTCGGATTGATATAAACTTCGGATTGATATAAAATTAATTCTTATATATTTATCTAATTCTCCTGATTATATTTATACCCTCTAATATTAATTTGACTCGATATATTGAGAGTAGTAATTTTTTGAACACGAATTAAATTATACGAATAATCAAATTCGTGTTTAAAAAAATTAATGTTTGACGACGTGGATATAATCAAGAGAATTAGACGAATACATACGAATTAGTTTCATAGAAATTTGAAATCGTATGGTCTACCAACCGGTTCATTTGGTCCATCAGTCGGTTTTGGACGAAACATACTGATACACCAAACGACCTCGAATTAACATAAACTAGCTCCTATGTATTTGTCTAATTCTCCTGATTATATTTATGCCCTCAAACTATAATTTGACTTAATATATTGAGAGTAGTAATTTTTTAAACATGAATTTAATTGTTCAAAAAATCTATTTCGTATTAAAAAAATCACTACTTTCGATAAACTGAGTCAAATTGATATTTGAGAGCATGAATATAATCAGCAGAATTAGACGAATATATAAGAGCTAATTTCATGTCAATATGAAATCGTTTGATTCATCAGACAGTTCAAATTTTTCGAATATATTCATGTTCAAAAAATTACTTTGGGTTAAATTAATATTTAAAAACGTGGATATAAACAAGAGAACAAATCATACATATAAGAATTAATTTGATGTAAATTTAAAATCGTTTAATCTATTAATCAATTTTTTTAATCAATCGACTGATTTAATCATTGGGAAATTTAATCGATGGGTGAAAAATATCAGTTCAGTATTTATAACTTTTAATTAATATGGATAAAAATAAAAATAAGTAGATAATTTTTTAAAATTATCTTACAGGATTTGAATATTTTATAAAATTAATTAAGCGGTTAAGTAAATTACTCATATAATTTTTAGAAAAATGATAGGGAGAGTGAAAATAGGAAAGTGTAAAGCATAGTGAATGACGTGACACCTTACATGCAGTGATCTCCAACGGGTTCACCATGCCCCAGGATATAGTTTGATTCGGGGCGGTGGCCAAAGGCCGCTGATGGTGTCCAAGCGATAATCGGACGTGTGCATATAAAGTGTCACGTCATGACACATCATTCACTATGTTTTTCACTCTCCCATTTTCACTCTCCCAATAGGGAGAGTGAAAATGGGAGAGTGAAAATCATAGTGAATAACATGACACCTTGCATGCACGATATCCGACGGGTTCACCGTGCCCCCCAGGGTATAGTTTGATTCGGGACGGTGGCCGAAAGCCGTCGATGGTGTTCAAGCGATAATCCGACGTATACTTATAAAGTGTCACGTCATGCTACGTTATATCACATCATTCACTATCACTCTCTCATTTTTACTCTCCCTATCATTTTTCATTTTTATTTTAGCACTTTATCAGACCAAGCCATTAATTCAACTTGTCGGATTAAATGAGGAAGGGAGTTACGGGCGGAACTAACGCACATACCAGAACGAGTTGTAACGTTCGACATGAGACACGTAGCGCCTGCGGAGCACTGATAACGCAAAGTTCCGTGGGTCGATTAAGCTGTCTGGACCGGGCTCCATCTCGGTTCAATTAATTCGATTTGGTGAATAATAAGCCGACGTGTCTGGGATCCTGTCCGGCCCGACCTGGTCGGGCCCCGCGTTTAATTTGTAGGTCCAGCTGCCTCCATTTGGCCCGAATCATCATAAAATTACATCTTTTAAATTAGATTAAAAAATTAATTTAAAATTTAATCATAAAAAATTTCAATAAATTTTTATAATATTAATATCACATATTAAAATTTAAAAAAAAATCATTTAACATGTTAACGATCGAAGATGCCTTTAATATTTTCCTATACTTCGACGTGCTTAATATATTTTTGCCGAAATATCGATGGGGACAAATAGATCTCAGATCTCAGTGGGGTCGAGCGTGCAAAGTAAATAAATACACACAGTTTCCCAATCAGAAACAGGAACCGGGTCCATGGTGCCTGACCCGACCAGCCAGAACCGCATTGAATCTGAATGATGCATGGGCCCTGGTTGATTCCGAATTTATGGCACCTACCAATACCATCATCAAATTCCCTGTTAGGTTAGGTTAGGTCACGTAACAGGTTTCTGACGCGAGTCATCAGCCAAAAATAAATAAATCAATAAATACTGAAAGTTTAAAAGTGTTTTTCTGAGTTTGAATCGCGTGATGAATTGCCGCGAGCATAATAATCTACACTGTCTTTCCTGGCACTATAGGGTATTCAATGATCACGTTATCAAGTTGCACCAAAGGAATCCAATGTGATCTAATTATGATCATATTTACGGGCAAACAAAGGACTGAAATTCTTACAACACAACTGAAGGTCTTCTGTAGGAGTTGGACGACAACTTGAATCTCGTGTTAACTCTTAATGAGGAGAAGATAAGAAGAGGAGGAGGAGGAGGAGGTGGAGGAGGTAGAAATTCAACAATTAAGCATCATGCCCAAATAGAAGTTGACTTTCTCTATTTGAGCAAATCCATCTTAAAAAGACCATTCCCCTATGGAGTTCCTAATTTGTTAATAGTCCATCAATGTTAAGAACCAAATTATTGATTTCTATACATGATGTTACAGCACTTAATTAGGTGATCCGGTTGGATATCTCGTCTGACCTGGTAGGAAGCCCAGTCGGGTGGAGACTTGGTCAGGTAAGGATAGTCAGGCGTCTAAGATGTTAACCTAGCCTGATGAATGCACTTGGGGCTACGCGGGTCTGGTCCGGTAGGTGATGTCCGGTCGGATGAACCCGGGTGATCAAACCCGACCGAGAAGGGTCAGTCGGGCGGATATAAACCACGTGACCTCCTTTTTTTGGGAGAAGGATCACAGGTGTAATCGACGTCCGACCGGACGGTTCCGGTCGAGCATGCCCGGCGGGACGGCTCGATCACCCTGCCAATGAAGTCATACCCCGCTCTAAGTAACTCACGACCGGGGGCATACCTAATCGGACGGTCGGACTGGCATGCAGCAGGAATAGCCGAATCCACTCGAGCGACTGACTCACCCAAGAACCGCTGATAGCCGAGCTACCGAGCCCCCTCTGGGTGACCACTTTCGGTAGTCGGCAAGAGCCAGATGGATTCATAGATACATAATAGGGGCAAGCCCGGGTGACCCACTAGTTGAGTTATTTAATCATGATCAGACTTTCCAGGATCTTCCCTATCCTCTCATTATGAGGAAAAGACATCTGCCATAATCATGTATTTTCAGAGCATCAGACATTAATAAGGATGAAAGTGAAGACCCGGACAGATCTTTAGGCGGCTATGCCAGACCCTCGGGGAGACTAAGGCTGCCAGTGGATTATGTCAGAAGATTGAGTTTTAATGAGATAAGACAGTCCTGACAAGACAGGGACCTCCCCTCCCCTATATAAAGCCTCTTGGTGATTCAGAGAGGAGATTCCGTTGCTGAAACATTCTCTCTTCATCCTCTGCTTCCTGTGTCCCCATTTTGGGTCCGACTCTGACTTAATCCTGTGCTGCTAGCCTTTAATCCCGACCCGACTCACCCGCTGTCGTAACTCGTCTGTCTGACCGGGTCATCTCAGTCCGATCAAGTCATCTGAGTGAGAGCCCTCTCCGCTTGTCGACAGGATCATTATGATTTAATTTTTAATAATAATTATGTGTGTTGAGTCTACACTTGCACGCACTCAACTACCTAATTTGATTTTGTTTCCATTCAAACCGGTGAAAATTGAGCCGTCTTCGATTGGTCTGTGGACTCAACGTCAAGCGTGGGGCCTAATTTATACTGAAGGCCTGAAATTATATGTAGAGGGGGATTCTGGATAAGGCCTAACTGGATTCGGCCTATTAGGCCCAAATGATGGGAGGGAAAAGCACTCGACGACAAACCGCCACGAAAGCCGGCCAAGGACGGCCACGTGTTTGGCGTTGGGATGCCAAAAATGCACAGCCATCCGCTATGACGCACCTCCACGTGTTCGAGGCCGTTAAAAAAAACAGAGGGTCTGTTCGACTGCCGCAGCCTTCACTTTTTGTGCAAATTCATTGATTAAAAAAAAAGGAAAATAAAAATCCCGGGAATTTGCTCCGGTCGCCGGCCGTTTAGAGGCGGACGGAGACATTCTCTGGCAGCCAAACAAATAAAAGCACCGAAGTAAAAGGACGAACTATGGAAACGAAGCTGATTGGTGATCCAGTTAGATGGCGGAGAGGGCCGGGATTAGATCGCGAACAAGTCGCCGATGTCGGCGAAAAGGGCGTCTTCCGCCGACGCGGCCTCTTCGCGGATGGATAGCGGGCCGAAGTCACCGAGCGGTGAACCGAGAACTGCGTCGCTTAAGTCCTCCTCCAGGAATCCAATGGGAGCGACCGCCTCTTCGTCGAGGAAGCCGAGCGGCTCCGGTGCGTCGAACCGAAGAAGGTCGTCGAAGATTGCGTCCTCTTCTTTGAAGGGGAGGAAGCCGCAGAGCTCCAACGGCGGCGGGCTGGCGGCGAGGTCCGTCGTCTGAGGTTTGGGCTTCTCTTCTAGCTTGGAGGAGGAGGAAGAGGAAGAGAAGCTGCGTAGGACCGAGGTCGGGGAGGCGATGTCGCGCGATTCCTCCCCGGAGTCGTACCTGCCGGATGTGGAGGTGATGTTGGTCTCCGAGATGTTCGTCGGGGGCGGGAGGTTGGGGAAGTTGAGTATGGCATCTGGACCTCGTAGTTTGATGGCGACGTCGTCGTACATCATCGCAGCCTCCTCGGCGGTGTCGAAGGTTCCCAGCCACAGCCGCGTCCGTTTCTGCGGATCCCTGATCTCCGCCGCATACTTGCCCCACGGCCGTTTCCGGACGCCGCGGAACTTCGGCTCGCCCCCTTCGTTGCCGCCGCACGCCTCGGCTGTAACCCTCCGCTTCTTCTCCGCGGGGGCGCCTCCGCCTCCCTTCTCAGTCTTGCGCTTCCTACCCTCCGCCGCACACCCACTATCTTCCATCCTTACTTCCTGAACAAAACGCCGGAGGCGGCGGCACCCGCCCTCGTCGCCGGAAGAATCAGTCGCGTCGTTGTCAGCGCAGAAGATGCGCAGCACGCGGCGCCGCGGTAAGTCCCCTGATTGACGCCGCTTCCACCGCGACGTCAGGCTCTTACTCGAGTCACAATTTCCCTCCGCCCTCTTCATCGACACCAGAAATCCAGCCCGATCTGCTTCCTCTTCGCACGAACTCCACTCTCTTCTCAATTGCTCATCATCATCATCCTCCCTTGTCACTGCATCCACCATTAAAAAGCAGAAGAAGAAAAAAAAATCATCACATCTTTCAAGCTTCTAATAAGAAACGCAACACAAAGAAAACAGAGCACCGGTCGAAAACAGAACACACATACCTGATTAAGAAGTCCAAGCGCAAGGTAGCTGTAGAAGATAGATAATTTAAGTAGTTATAGAAGATAGATAAGATGAGATAGTGAAATGAATAGGGACATAACAGAGTTTTAAAAGCGTGAAGTGGAGAAGCTTGCGGGAGAGAGAGTGGTAATCTCCCAATTTTACAGGATCGACGCCTGACTTCTTTGGGTCAAACAAAAATATCCCTGTAAATTAGTACTCCAAAAAAATCTGACCACTCTTTCAGTCAAATATACCACGTAAACTCATGAATTATATATAAATGTCATTTTATTTTTAATACTAAAGTTTTTTTTTGCACAATCATCTATATTAGAGGTGATTTAATATAAATAGTATATTAAAAAATTTAATATAAAAAATATATTAAATTCTACTATATCAAATTTCTATAGGATATATAAATTTCATATTATTTATATTAAAATTTTAATGTGTTCATACCGTATCGAAATATTAAATTACATATTAATATCAAAAAATTCGGTACATTATAGAGTATATCGAAATTTTTGATATACCGATAGTATATTTTAGTTTGTTATGTAAAATATATTGAATTTTCAATATTTTTTTCACCTTTATTTTACACTATTAGTTGTTCTTTAGAGTTCATGCACTGTAACTTTAGTGTTTTCCAAGGACTAATCATTCTACAAAATAGAACAAACAAAAATAAATTGCCTAACTACTAGAAAAACTTAAAATCAAAGTACAACAAATTGAAGGCATGCTATAAATTGAAGAAATAGTAAGGTAGAAGAGATACCATGTAGCACAAATAAAGATTAGTGAAAAACTTCTATTTGTTACATGACATCGTACACTCAAATATTTAATTCACCTAATGATATATAACTACCCTACAAGTTCCAAAGAAGATAACAAATTAAATGAGTTCGTTTTGAAATTTAAGTAGTACAGATATATGAATATAAGTTAATCAAAATTGGAAAAACAAATTCTACGATATTGCATCGGCCATAAAGAACATAAAATTTCATTATGTAGATTTAAAGATAGCCGTTTTAGGTAAAACTATTATATTATCTCGTATGAACTAACATCAAATCTAATAGAAAATGACTTAATCCGTTCTAAGTGCAAAATGAAAGATTATCTGTGAAATTTAGATGGTTTAGTGTATATAATAGTTTTGATCAGAATTGTTATGTGATTCTAAATTTACCCTAAAAAATGAAAAATAATGACATAAAATGACCGCATTAATTCATGTAACAAAAGAGAAATATTAACTCATATAACAATTTTGACAAAATAGGTACACCGACCTTAAATAACTTTAAAAAATAAATAAGTAAATTCAAAGTGATAGTGAGTTAAGCCTAAAATTAGTGTTTAGTTTAGAAGTTTGTAGGTTTATATTTTCTAACTTTGTCTAAATCTACAGGATAGCTCTTTAGGGACTCCAAGAGTACAACAATGATACAATTACATGTCTTCAAAGAATGCATGGGGTAAAAATCTAATAAAACATCTAAGAAAGTAAAACCCTTAAACTCCTCATGACAAATTAAAAATCTTAAAATCAAAAACCATAAAAACCCTTCCAACATTTTGCACCAACCTTTAATAGATAGTCTATAGCACCAAGATATCCTTCTCGTCGCTGAAGAGTAAGTTACTTATAGTAGTCTCGGACAAAGGCTTGCCAAAGGTGCTTTTGGTTTGATTTCTTAGAGCTAGCACGATGAAAATATAGTGATTTGGAGGAGTAATTTTTTTATATAATTAAAAACTAGTATAGTAACTTTCTAATTATAAATAATAAATTATAATGAAATATTCCTTCGACAAATCTATAAAAAGAAGGTCTTTATGATTTTTATCATGCTTTTCCCCCCTTTCAATATCTATCCTTATTTTTTCTATTGTCGTGTGTAATAAAAGGATTTTTTTATTGGGGGGCCGGAGAGCCGTTGCAAAAGAAACGTAAGAGATGAGCTGGACATTGGCGTTGTGGCTAATTATGACTGAGGCGCAACACGGTTACGGTTCTCCTTAGTTAAGTCGCATTTGTGTGCTAATTGAATACAATTCAGTAGCTTGTTTTATAGACCACGTCCTTAATTACCCAACAGTAGAAGGGCAGTCTTTATTTATTTTTTTTAAATTAAAAGTGCACCTACTAAAAATGCTCTTATTTTGATATAATTAAAATTATTCAAATTTAATAAAAATCAATGATTAAAATCATTATAAAATTATTGTACGTACAAGCATTAAGTGTAACAATCATTAGCTAGCTACTACAACATTGTCTATGATGCCACTACAATTGTAATAGTCATTTACCAACCATTTAGTGTTGCTCTACTAGTGTTGCATTAGTCATTTGAAAGTTTTTTTTACAATTGTTATAGTAGTCTTTTAAAACAATTTTAACAAGATTAAATAATATTGATCAAATAGTAGTTATGGTCTTATGGAATAGCTACTATGATAGTTTTATAAAGACATTTTTGACTAGAAATATAGTGGGGTTAGACTTTTAAAAGGAAGGTTTGATTTTTTTTTACTATTTTGATAATTAAAGGTTCTCTTTTAAGTTTTATCCAATTATAAATGACAAGTTTCGGGGAGTATTGTTAATGAAATCATTACAATTATCCACAATAGGACCAAAGAAAGCATTTACTTTGGGAAGTGTCCATGAGCAAGGTTAATTAGCTACTTTAACTCATAATTCATCACACGCCAACTTAGCCATGTTATCTCAAATGCCCATTGTCATGAACCCAACCTAGCTAGATCGGTTACACCTTGAATGCACTATACATTCACCTGACTCAACCTACTTACGATCCACCTTGATTATTGAAGCACGCACCTACGGCAAACTATACCAGCTTCAATCAACCTCTTTTAACTCTCACTCAATAGCAACTCCCGGTAAAAAATTAAGTTAGCAACTCCCTGTAACAAACAAACCAGAAGATAATTAATTAAGTGGAATTATACACATAACCCTGAAACTCACTTAACCCAAGGCTTAATTTATATATATATATATATATATATATATATATATATATATATATATATATATATATATATATATAAACTCCGCCTGTGACGACCTAGTCATGGCCGGTCCCAAGCCCGGATAAAGGAGGAGGGTTGCGTTAGGTTGCCAGCCAGCGTAAAAAACTATGGCAAACACTCAATGAATGGATCCATTAAAGTATTATGCTAATGCTAGGATGTTCCCCGGAAGGAACGCGTTGCAGGGTCCGACTGTAACGTCTCGGCAAGGACCGCTACATCTCCAGAACCCGGGTGTAGTGCTAAATATGCAAGGGTTCGCGTTGCAGGGTCCGACTGTAACGTCTCGGCAAGGACCGCTACATCTCCATGAGAACTTGAGTGTAGTGTTAAATAGGCAAGAGTTCTCACACCATAGGTGGACTAAGAATAAACATTATAAGAAAAGTAATAGTCTCAGATTTGGAACATGGAATATAGGAACTCTCACTGGTAAAACAATGGAGGTAGTAGATACAATGATTAGGAGAAAAATTAGTATTTTGTGTGTGCAAGAGACAAAATGGGTAGGTGAGAAGGCAAAAATGATAGAGAACTCGGGTTTTAAGTTATGGTATACAGGAAAGAGTAAAACAAGAAATGGAGTGGGTATTTTTGTAGATAGTTCTTTAAAAGATGAAGTTGTTGGTGTAGTTAGAAAGGGGGATAGAATTATAGCTCTCAAGATAGTAGTGGCGAAAGAAGTTGTGAACGTAATTAGCATATATGCACCTCAAGTAGGATTAGATGAAGAAACTAAATCAAGATTTTGGAGCGATTTAGATGAGGTATTACAAAACATTCCGCCAAATGAAATGATTTTAATAGGAGGCGATCTAAATGGACATGTCGGAGCGAAAAATGAAGAATATGAGAGAGTACATGGGGGTTATGGGGTTGGAACAAGAAATGAAGAAGGAAAAACTATATTGGATTTTGCGATAGCATATGACCTTATACTAGCTAATACATTTTTTAAGAAAAAAGAAGAACACTTGATCACATTCAAAAGTGGGAATAATAAATCACAAATTGATTATTTTATGGTTAGGAAGAGAGATAGGAAGATTTGTAAAGATTGTAAGGTTATCCCTGGAGAAAGCTTAACTACCCAACATAGATTAGTAGTGTTAGATATACGCCTTAGTTATAATATTAATAGAGGAAAAATATACACGACTCCTAGAATTAAGTGGTGGAAGTTAAAGGATGGGAAGCAAAACATATTGAAGGAGAAGGTAGGAATACAAGCATTAGATGAAATATATAGCGACTCTAATACGACATGGGATAAGATGGTATCAAAGTTGAAAATAGTAGCTAAGGATGTACTCGGTGAGTCAAAGGGGCATGCACCACCAAGGAAGGAATCTTGGTGGTGGAATGAGAAAGTACAAGAGAAAGTGAAAGAAAAACGAATAGCTTATAAGGAATTATATATTTGTAAGAACGAGGAAAACTTAAAAAAATATACAATAGCCAAGAAAGAGGCTAAGAAAGCAGTGAATGAAGTAAAAAATAAAACTTTTGAACGACTATATCAAAATTTAGATACAAAAGAAGGGGAAAGAGACATTTATAAAATAGCTAAAGCAAGAGAAAGGAAAACAAGAGACCTTAGTCAAATAAGATGTATTAAAGATGAATGCGATAGAGTACTAGTAAATGATAGCGAAATAAAAGAGCGGTGGAAGATTTACTTTCATCAACTTTTTAATGAAAGTTTAGGGGACCAACTTGACTTAGGCAATTTAAGTATTTCAAATGAGTATAGAAATTTTAATTTTCATCGGAGAATTCAAACTTCAGAAGTAGAACAAGCTTTGAAAGGGATGCAAAATGGAAAGGCCGTGGGACCGGATGATATCCCAATAGAGGTATGGAAATGTTTAGGGAAAAAAGGTATTGAATGGCTTACAAAATTATTTAATTTAATATTGAAAACAAAAAAAATGCCTAATCAATGGAGGGTAAGTAGTCTGGTTCCCTTATATAAGAACAAAGGAGACATACAAAATTGTGCAAACTATAGGGTATTAAATTAATGAGTCATACCATGAAACTTTGGGAAAGAGTAATAGAAAAAAGATTGAGGAAGGAGACCACAGTAACCGAAAATCAATTTGGGTTCATGCCTGGAAGGTCGACAATAGAAGCTATACATCTTCTTAGGCAATTAATTGAAAAATATCGGGAGCAAAAGAAAGATCTACACATGGTATTTATTGATTTAGAAAAAGCTTATGATAGGGTACCAAGAGAAATTATATGGAGAATTCTAGAAAAGAGAGGCGTTAGCGTAACATATATTGACCTAATTAAAGATATGTATGAAAATGTAACGACTAGAGTGAAGACTTCAGGTGGATTGACTGAAGCATTTCCAATAAGGATAGGGTTACATCAAGGATCAGCTTTAAGTCCCTATCTTTTTACACTAATCATGGATGAACTCACTAGGCACATTCAAGATACAGTGCCATGGTGCATGTTGTTTGCAGATGATATTGTTTTGATAGATGAGACACGTGAAGGAGTAAATGCTAAACTAGAATCTTGGCGGGAAACTCTAGAAATGAAAGGTTTTAGGCTTAGTAGAGTAAAGACTGAATATATGGAATTTAAGTTTAGCAATGCTAGACGTAGTGAAACAATTGTTAAGATAGGAGATGATGAGTTGTCTAAAATCGAGAACTTTAAGTATTTAGGATCGTTCTTGCAAAGTGATGGAGGAATTGAGAGAGATGTCTTACATAGAATACAAGCAGGATGGTTGAAATGGAGATTAGCATCGGGTGTCTTATGTGATCGTAAAGTACCTCTAAAACTTAAAGGGAAGTTCTACAAAACGGCAGTTAGACCTGCTATGTTATATGGTGCTGAATGTTGGGCTATGACTCGAGCACATGAGCAAAAGATGAAAGTTGCAGAGATGAGGATGTTAAGGTGGATGTGTGGACATACGAGGATGGATAGAATAAGGAATGAGAGTATTAGAGAGAGAGTCGGAGTTGCATCTATTGAAGAAAAACTTCGGGAGACACGTTTGAGATGGTACGGACATGTACTTAGAAGACCAATAAATGCCCCTGTTAGACGATGTGAAACTATGATAAATACGCACATTAAAAGAGGGAGAGGAAGACCAAAAAAGACTTGGTTGGCAACAATAAAACAAGATAAATTTTATTTAAATCTAGATGATGATATAGTAGGGGATAGAACTCAATGGCGTAAAAGGATCCATATAGCCGACCCCACCTAGTGGGATAAGGCTTTGTTGTTGTTGTTGTTGTATATATATATATATATATATATATTATATATATATATATATATATATATATATATATATATATATATATATATATATTTATTTATTTATTTATTTATTTACAGTTGCATGCATGCATTGTGTTCTGATCCCTGTGAGTTACGTTAATTTTAACTTGAATATTTTGTTCACCGTGATTGATTATCTATGATAATCCTGCATATATCTTCTTTAAACCAGTGAGTGTTTTTGAATGTTAATTATATTTCAATCATTTTTGCAAGTTAAAATGCTTTTATATATAAGATAATAAAAAACTATGATCAAAATGTCTAGCTTGTTGTGTATATGTTTTTATTTGTTTACTAGCAAGAGATTTCAACTCGTGGGAAGACGTGCATGGTAAAAAAAATCCCACGGCCAACGGACTGCATCGAGCTAGCTAGCTAGTGCGTGCGTGCCACCAAACCCTAATTAAGTGCCACCTAATTTGATATCTGAGCCAGTCATCGCTTAAACTAATTAATTAACGATCGAATTAAGAGACAAGAAAAGAAATGGCAGGTGCAAAGGACCGCCCGGCCACATCCGACCGACAGTGTGGGAAAGAAAGTTCATCGAGTTCGACAATTCTGGGTGGGGTTTGGTCCAATTCCACACGCCACACTGCGTCTTGTCTGTGGCCGTGTTTTGTGCTGCGGCAGATTTAATCTATAAGGAGAAGCAATATGATGGTGGCAAAGGCGATTGATTCGTTCCTAACGTCCCGTCAATTCGTCAAAGAATCAAATAATACCAAGATACAATATACGGGGTACCAGAGTCCCAAAATGTTCTTAACTTTCAAATAAACTGATTGAAGTCTTATCCTCGGGAAATATTAAAAGTCGACGTAAATTGAATACCTGGTACAACTGCGTGGGGTGATGCGCCAATCAACGAGACTAGCTCCGTTACAGTTTTGAAAAGCCTCCAAAGAAATTGAACGACTCGTAGAAACATTCGCTCCAAATAATAAACAGACGCCATGATTATCTGAATCATTAATACTTAAAAAAAATGTTAAAGGGAATTTATTAAATATCTCTATTAGCGCTGAGAGGATCAGAATCGGATAATAACTAGGTAAAGATGGAAGACTTGATAAATCAAAGATATCATACAAGAAAGTTTAGAGGCGTCAGTGGATCGGATATCTAGCAAGTCAATGGGTCATTGAGGATCAGACATCGAAGGAAGTTCGGGAGTTAGAGGATCGGATATTAGTCAGAAAGTCCAAACAAATCAGGGAGAATCGGATGTTTGGCACCATATAAATTCTCCCGAGTGGAGAGATTCTTCCAAAAGGAAAAATGGTAAGGACTGTAGGGATCGATGTGTATGGTTAAAGGGGGCGAATAGTCGATCAACCACTTTGGTCGCCGATTCTTCTTACATGTGTTAGCATGCGCAAGCGGAACTATAAACAATATAAACAAGCAAATTTTAACACCAAACTTTTACGTGGTTCGGAGATGATACTCCTACTCCACAACTGTCCGTAAGGTGGATGATCCCGATCCGTCGGTGGATGACTCCCCGGAAGACCTCCGGCTAGCTCACGTCGCTCCTTGTGGGTGGAGAAATTTCGCCACAAACTCACGACAACACCCGAGCACTAGGAGACTACTAATAAGCTCTACCCAAGCTTATTTTGTCAACCTTTGCCCAGCTAAACCGATCTCTCTTAAATATAGCTCAAGGCTAAAATAGCCGTTACCAGTGGACTGGTGTCGTTACCAATCGACTGGTCCACCTCAGATTCGAACGTTACAGTCCAACGTTTGAATTCCAACCGACACCAGTCGACTGATCCTCTGATCAATCGACTGATCTTTCTATGACCTTCATCAGTCGACTGATCCAAACATCACTAAAATACTATAGCTGTCACTAATTAAATGTAGCAATCACTATTATTATTACAATAAGTATAGCAGCCACTATGGCTACGTTTGGTAGGCTATAATGTAATCTGGTCTGTAATGTAATCAAGTTTGTAATGTAATGTAATGTAATATTGATTACATTGTTATGTTTGGTAATGAGTTGTATGTAATCTTTGATAACCATTACAAGTTGGATTTCTTTGTTTGGTGAGGGGTAATCCATCCTGTAATGTAATCAAGATTGACGACCGACGACCGCCGCCGGCCGGCCGGTGACCATCGACCGGCGGCCGGCGACCGGCGGCGCCGGTGAATCAAAGACACCGGACCGCCGCCGGCGGGTCCTCCCGGCGGCCGCCGCCGGGCCGGCGTCGTCGGCCGATCGGTCGGCCGCCGGCGGTCGGGCCGCCGCCGGCCGGGCCCGATGACCGGCGTCTGACGATCGACGAACTGTCGACGACCAACTACCGTCGCCGCCCGGCCGACAACTTTACAAGCTGTAATGTAATCCAGATTACGGAGGTTTTGTTTTGTAATCCAGATTACAAATCATCAACCTCTTTTGTAATCGAGATTACATTACATTATAATTTTAAAGTTATTCCAAACAAAGGAATCTAACTTGTAATGTAATCTGGATTACATTACAGGGTGGATTACACCCTACCAAACGCAGCCTATTTGACTGCTATGCTATGATATTGTAATAATCTTGGTGTCAATATTATTATGGGAATGATTATTACGTTTACTCTCTCTCTATTTATTTCGAATATTTGGAATGGAAAAGGAAAGACATTTATAATAGAAAAAATATATAGGAAAAGGAAAGGAATTTATAGTCGAAAAAAATCTAGTAAAAGAAAAAATCTCGATGAAAAGAAAAGAAAAGAAAAATAAAAACAAAAACAAAAACAAAAAACAAAGATAAAGATAAAGGAAGAGAATCATCGTAACGGCTCTGTGCGAAGTTAGTGGAAAAAACATTATTTTCTATCCGATTTGGATAAATTAAAAAATAATCAAAAATTGATCTAATTTATATATTTTATCTGTCCATGTAATTATAAATAAAAAAGAAAAATAATTCATAAATATATAAGAGAAAATTTTCCATCATGGAATTCTTTTCCGTCTAAATTATTATGATTTTAATCTTTTTAAAATAATTTTAATAGATTTAATCAATTTTAATTAAGTTGATGAAAAAATTTATTATATATTTATTATATTATAATATTTTTTAATTAAATTGAATTAATTTAATTTAATACTCCTCCTGCTCTAGTTGCGACGACAAACCACCCTTTTTGTCACATGAAGATCGAGTTGATAGAATATCACACGAGAGCAAGAATCAAATCCTAGTGGGAATAATTCTTTTTGAAATATCTCCCACTCACTTAATTTACTCTCTTTTCATTATGAGGTTGGCGATGAAAAATGCTTGGAATGAATAATTAAGTCATTTTTTAACTTATATTGCCACATGACAATACACCTTTTTAACAAATCGTTAGAGTTCTAAATAATTTTTTTTATCATTTTAATATGCTATATCAATATTATAAAAAATTATTGAAACATCTATTAGAGTTTTAAACGAGTTCTTTTTTTTCAATTCACAACATTAAAGAGCAACTTTTAAATTTCACCATTATTCTTAAATTATAAACCTCATCCACAATCCCACAATGGTTTAAAAAAAAAATCATTGGAAATGCTCTGATATCTGGATAGCTGGTTTTAAAAAATCCTTTTGACGATTGAAAAATGATATGAGTGAAAAATATCAAGGAAAAATTCGATGAATGATGTGACATTTTGTATGTAGTGATCCTCGACAGGTTTACCGTACCTCCCAGGATATAATTTGATTCGGGCCGGCGACAGGAACGATAATCAAATATGTACATATAAAATACCATATTTTTCATTAAATATTTTATTGAATTTTTTTTGAATGTACCGGAGTTCAAAAATTATAAAATTTATCGCGGCCCCTTTCACTTTCTGCCCACGACACTTTTCCTCCTCCGCCACTGAAGGCCGCATGCCTCATCTGCTCATGCCATGCCGACTGGTAACCAAATCCGGCCAGCCTTGCCATTAATGTGCTCCAAGAGGCGAACTTGCAGACGTACGTGCCGCCCACTAACTCTCCATCTTCCCTTCTCCGAGCATTTTTAATTACTTCAATTTTGCAGGTGCATGCGTGAGTTCCCAAAAGCTACAGCAGGAGCAGCGAATCCACCTGCCATGATTTATCATCCCACTTGAATATTATAATTCGCTTTCATAAATTAATAACTAGTGAGGTAGACTCACTCACCCTCTCTCTATACACCTCACAACTCAGCTTGTCTTCGACACCAGACAAGAGCTTAAAGCTAGAACATGCTCAAGTGATGGACGCCTTTCTTTTCTATATATTTCCCTCATAAAGTGTCGCAGAGAGCCCTCGTTTCAAGGGTTTAGGTCGTCCACTTGTGTTTGCGAACCCTAGATGAGTTATTGAAATTAATACTAGTTTAGTCCATTATTTGCAGATGATTGACCTTTGCTAAGAGCTGAGCCAGCAACTGATCAGTTAATTATCTTAAATTTGAGAGGTTTCGTAGTAGACTTTTTAACCTGTGTATATGATTAAATATATGTGGATCATGCAGTGTGAATTTATTGCCACAGGGTGTGCGTGAGATCATGCATGCAGTAACTCGGTTATTAATGGGAGAAGCTGCCCTTCCATTGCTCAGAAGTATAAATAATTAAAGTGTTATGCTTTGAAAGTGTAAGTTATTTAAGGCTCCTCAATAAATGATATTACAAAAGAAAAGTTTTTAACTCTGTGATTTTATCATTAATAAGGGCATCTCCGATGGGTGAGTTTTTTGTTTTTTTAATGATTCTAATGTCAATATAAAAATTAATTGAAGCATCTTCAATTATTAGAACTCTTTCTATGTGATTGATTGATAATTAATATGTGTGATGTTTTCATCTTGAAATTTGAAGGTTAAAATATATCAAAGTCATTATTTTCGTCCTCCTCATGCGTGTACGTCGTCATAGTATCCAGACTAATAGTCTCCGTGATTTATCTCCTCTATGTTGGCCATGAAATAGGTTAAATGACGGGGGTATTTAGGACAAGCGAATCCCCTTTTACCATCTTCTAATTATTAAAATTTTAAATGAATTTTTTTATGATCCAATTCATAGCTAATATGAGTTGCATAGCTTCATGCATCCATATTACATCAATTTAAGGACAAAAAAACATATATTTAAATTTTTGTTACGACTTTTAAATTACAAATCTCAAATCTCAATCCTACGATAGTTCAAGTTTTTTATTCAACTTTTTTATTTTACAAATCTCTCATAAATCTTGTATTGGAGATGTCCTACAATAGTTCAAGATTTTTTATTCAACATTTTTTATTTTACAAATCTCTCATAAATCTTGTATTGGAGATGTCTTAGTATCGTTTGGAGAAACACAAAAGATTACGGAGCATCACTTTGACTATGTTTAGTGCATTCCATTTTCATTTCAGGACTGCATTGATTTGAGAAACCTAAAAGATTATGGAGGTGGCATAAGGTGATTCACTGCCTCCCCCCTCCCCCCGCATCCCCATCAACCCATCCCAAGGTCAACACCGAGGAAGTAAATCACGGAAGAATGAAGGCCATCGTGTGGTCAGCAAAAGGGGAGTGAATTGCCCCTAAAAATAAAAAACAAATATTTTATTCTTTCTAAACAAAGATAGCGATTAGTTTCACAAATAACATTAACAGATTAAAAACAAAACAAAAATGAAAGAGACAACCAGATTTACTTGGTTTGCAACCAGGGAGGATGCTAATCCAAGGCAAGATAAAGCGCAAATCTCCTGAATAACTCATTCGGGTGGAGAAGCCTCTTACACGATGAAACAACTCAGAATACAAAAAAAACTAAATTGAATTTCATTTATAATTGATGGATGCTATGGAACTGAGCTCTAGGGAACTATTTATAGCCTTGGTCAACTCTATTTGAATCCTGACATGACATAATAGGGGCACTCGAGTGCTTGAGAGCGCCTGACACGTCGCTTGAATGTTATCCGCTGCACAATATTCACAAATGACTAAATCTGGATGAGTTTTCACATCTTGCGCGGCTGTATACATAGAGGCGCCTGAGAATAGGGCTTCATTATTCACGGATGTCCGAGTGCTCTAAGGTGCTCGAGTGAGTTTTGGGTCAGCCCAATGCTGACCAACTTCTCGCTGTACTTCTTGGGTGATTTCGAGCCTTCCAGAGTCGGGCTCACCCGAACCCTCCTTCAGGCCTTCTCCTTAAGTGAGCTTCCTCCCGGCTTCTCATCCTTTGGACGTTGCGCGCATCCCTCTCGCTCCACTGGTATACTCTTCCGCAGACCTCCACGTCCCTCGGATGCACCGAGCTTGTCGACTCCCATCCCGTGCCATCTTTCTCGACCGTTGCATCTTCCGCTCGACTTTTTGCTCTCCTAAGCTCTTGCACGCTTAGACACAGGGATCAAAACACAACAAGACCTAACTCGACTCGATCAGCCACATCAAAACCAACCTCGGGTACATACAATCTCTCTCTTTTTGATGTGTATCAACCCGATTTAAGTCAGGGTAAACAAGCATAAAAAAATAAAAATTGATAAATGACAATGTAAGAACCAAAAAAAATAAAATTAAGTCTACCCCTTAACTTAATTGAAGAAATAATTGAACATGAGGAAAAATTATGTGATCATTAAAAGATACTTAAAACAAGAAGACGATGTACATATATATATATAATCGGTTCAATCTAATCTAGGAAACTGAATATATAATTAATCATACAAATCAAATCGAATCAAATCCACGTATCTCTTTCCTTGATTATGAGGTCTTCAATTCTTTACCCATAATGAGCATATCTCCTTCCTTAATTATATGATCTTCAATTCTTTGTCTGTAATAAGATATCCCTTTCCTTAATTATAGATCTTTTGCCCATAATACTCCCCCTCAAGTTGGAGTGTATATATCAAGAACGCCAAACTTGCCAAGTAGGGAATGGAAATTTGATGAACTTAACGGCTTAGTGAACAAGTCTGCCAGTTGGGAAGTCGATGACACATGGGCGGTTTCTATAGCACCTGATTGAATTCGTTCTCGAACTATATGACAATCAATTTCTATATGTTTGGTGCGTTCATGATATACTGGGTTGGCAGCAATATGGAGTGCTGCTTTACTATCACAGAATAGCTTTGCCGGTTGTTGATGGATCACCTTCAAATCATGCAACAAATACTTGAGCCATATAAGCTCACATGTAACTGAAGCCATGGCTCGATACTCTGATTCTGCTGAAGATCTTGAAACTGTAGTTTGTTTCTTGGTTCTCCATGAAATAAGTGATCCCTCAAGGAAAATGCAATAACCAGTCACAGATCGTCTGGTGATTGAGCACCGAGCCCAATCGGCGTCGCAAAATCCCTTTAAGAGCAAATTACCTTTGGCTGGGAAAAATAATCCTTGGCCGGGTCCACCTTTAAGATATCGCAAAAGATGGTGAACAACATCTAAATGAGGTTTTCTTGGTTCTTGCATAAACTGACTCAGAATGTGAACTGCATAAGTTATCTCTGGTCTTGTAATGGTGAGATAAATCAGTCGTCCCACTATTCTTCTAAAAACAGATGGATTCTTTTATGGCTCTCCTTCCATGGGCAGGAGTTTGACATTTTCTTCCATAGGTGTAGACAATGGTTTAGCTCCAAGTAAACCCGCTTCATCTAGAATGTCAATGGTGTACTTTCGTTGAGATATCGAAATACTATCTGTAGACCGAGCAACTTCAATACCAAGGAAATATCGCAATTGTCCAAGGTCCTTGATACGAAATTTGGTGTGGAGGAACTTCTTGAAGGCATTGATTTCACTATCATCATTGCCAGCTATGATCATGTCATCCACATAAATGAGTACTGCTATGAAATAATTACCAGAAACCTTTGTGAAAAGTGAGTAGTCGACCTTAGATTGAAGAAAGCCCACTTGCTGAATGCTTTCAGAAAATTTGTGAAACCAACTCTGTGAGGCTTATTTAAGACCATATAATGATTTATTTAGTCGACATACCATAGGTGTCTCCCCTGTCGATGAAAACCGAGAGGTAGTTGCATATAGACTTCTTCAAGCAAATCACCATGAAGAAAAGCATTCTGGACATCCATTTGATGAAGTGACCAATTACGAACAGCAGCAATAGCAAGTAAAGAACGAACTGTGGCCAACTTGGCTACAGGTGCAAATGTTTCCTTATAATCAATCCCTTCCCGTTGAGTGAAACCCTTTGCCACCAATCTGGCTTTGTATCGATCAATTGTGCTGTCTGAGTTATGTTTAATCTTGTACACCCATTTGCATCCGATTGGGCGATGACCAGAGGGAAGTGGCATGAGTGTCCAAGTATTATTTGTAGGATCGGGTTAGTCCGGCTAGAGGGGGGTGAATAGATGGTTAAGAAATAAAACAAGAGGGCACTCGTCTTTAAGAAAAACTTGGTTGCAACTTGGTCGTTGCTTCCAAGACGGTTAACGCTCAATCAGAAAATCTCCTTGTGGCGGAGAAGCCTTACAACTGAAGCACACTTAGACTTAAAGAAATTACAGAAAGAATGACTAAAATGATTGATTTCTAAAGCAAAACCTCTAAGTCTATTTATAGCCTAAGAGAATAAATCTGGATTGTTGATTGTTGATCACTTTTCTCTTGGCCGTTGATCCATGGATGTAATCTGGATGGTTGATCTTGGATGGGATTAAACTGCATCCATTGGATTTGATTAAAGGATAATGTAACATTATCCTTTAAGTTTTAATTGTTTTAATTAAAACTTTATCTTTCGTTCCTCGAGATGGCTGTTATCTCCATATCGCTGTTATCATGTATAAGTAGCAATCTTGGCAATATTTAACAGTCATCGCCCTTCATCCCAAATGGTTAGTGGCTTAGTGTTTGTTGGTGAGGATGTGGGTTCGATCCTTCTTGGCAACAAAATTTTTCTCATTTCTTTTTGGCGCTTAGACTTGTCTTTTTGATTCGTCGTCTTCTGGATGATTTCCGGCCAACCGAAGTTAGGCTCACCCGAACCCGACTCCGGCCCTTCGCCCCTCGAGCATACTTCCTCCCGGCTTTTCGTCCCTCGGACGTCGCGCACGTCCTTCTCGTTCCACCGGCGTACTCTTCCGCAGCTTCCGCGTCCCTCGGATTGCACCGAGCCCGTCGGCTCGCTTTCCCGCGCAATCCTTCTCGTCCGCCACGTCTTACGCTCGACTTCCTCCGTACCTAAGCTCCTGTACACTTAGCAGAGGGATCAGTAAATCAACAGGACCCAACTAACTTGGTGGATCACATCAAAACTAACCGGGGCACCAACAATCTCCCCCTTTTTAATGTGTATCAATCCAAGTTCAATTAGGGTTAAACCAAAAAATAAGGAATTTAGTAAAACTAAATTAAGCAGTTAAGCATGGGAAAAAATATTGACATGCAAAACTATCATCTCCCCCTGAACTTCAGGCTACTTTCCCCCTTTGATCACAGCAAAAATAGGGAAAGAAACTAGGGAAAGGAAAAATATTAATATCAAACACCTTTTGATTTAGTAATTCGAAATTTAATTTTTAAAATTCTAAAATTGACTTATAAAATTTAAAAAATTTGACAGATTCAACATCTGATGTAAAGATTCTAAATATTTGGATCTGGTCAAAATATCCTTCTATTGATTTTTTTAAATAAAAATCTGATTTTAGTAAAATATTTATAGAAAATTGAAATATCAATTAAAAAATCTGAAATATTTTGTATACAACGATGATAGGTATATGGGGTTGTACAAAAATTTTTTAATCTTAAATTCGATCAACAAGACTAAAAATAAATTAAAACCCAACAGAATAGAATTTTTGAAGAAAAAATATTTAAAAATTCAAAATTACTTCAAATATTTGAATAAAAATTTTATAAATTCTTTTAATTATATCTAAATCATGAAAAAATCAGATCTGAGAAAATAACTTTGTTTTCTATTTTTAATATTTAAGATTCGAATTTTGAACATAAAATCATGAAAATTCGAAACGTGTTAAAAAAAATCTGAAAAAAATTCTTCGTAGATAGACAACAAGATTATGCATTTGGAAAAGTTAGAGATATAATTTTTATTTAGTAACAATTAATCAAACTAAATTTCTTAATATAAAAAAAATGTCAGATAATTAAGCGCATATGTAATAGAAAGAAAAATAATCAACTTAAAATAGACTTTGGAACCCAAAATAAGTTCCTATCTACAGGGTTAATTAAAAATCTAGGAGGAATATAGTTCTTGGTCACTTTTCTAAGTTGACCCCTGTGATTTTTAACATACCAATTCAAATTTTCAGGATAAAAATTCTTTTTAGTTCTTAAACATGCAATATCATTTTCTAATTTTTCTACTAAATTTTTTAAATTTTCATTCTCTATTTTCAGTTGGTCAGATAGATCAGATGAGCATTAAGTGACTAATTTTTCTTTTAATTCAAAGTTTGCTATTTCTAATTTATTCATCGACTTGAGCATAGATTTTAGTATAGAGTAAATTCGAGCAGGTGGAAGTAGGCATACCTCACTTACCGGGTCAGTTTTGAAGTTAGGGATTTCCCCTTCGTTGCTACTTTCTTCCGTGGTACTTTCTTCATCTTCATCTTGGTGACTTGCCATCAGTGCAAGTCCAACGAATTCTTCGGCTTCCGATTCATCTGACGAAGTCTCGTCCCAGGTAGCTTTTAGTGCCTTTTTCTTCTTTGGCTGGTTCTTGAGTTTGGGGCACTGATCTTTCAGGTGTCCCTCCTCGTTGCAGTTGTAACATCGGATCGTGCGTTTCTTCTTTCTCTGCACCTTTTTAGAGCGATTAGTATTAATGAATTTACACAACTTTCTTACCGCTAGTGCTGTTTCTTCATCGTCTGCTGAAGATTCTTCGTCGAGTTGGATTTTCCTTGTGTTCAGTGCGACGTTGTCTACTTTTCTGTTCTTTTCTACAAAACGAGATTCATGAAGTTCTAGAATAGAAAATAACTGTTCTAACGTACTTACCTCTAAATCTTTTGAAATATAATATGCGTCGATTATCGAGGTTCATTCCGGGGTTCTCGGAAATGCGTTTAGCGCATACCTTTATGCATCGCGGTTGGTCACCGTTTCTCCGAGATTTTCGAGGCTTGTGATTAGTTCTTTTACCTTAGCATGCAATCTCGCAACAGATTCTCCATCTTCTATCCGGAGATTTGTTAGTCGGCTTCGAAGAACATCTCGTCGCGCCAGCTTTGCCTCCGAGGTGCCTTCGTGCAGTTCGAGAAACTTTTCCCAAAGTTCCTTCGCCGATTCGTACTTACCGATCCGGTTGACATCTTGCTCTGGGAGGACGGTCAGCAGATGGAATTCTGCCTTTCCGTTAGCAACTGCGTCTACTTGCTCCTTCTTATTCCAAGAGTCAGGATCCTTGATCTTTCCTTCATTATCTTTTGGAGCTGCATAGCCATTTTTCATAATAATTAATAACTCATAATCAATAACAAAAAATACCTGCATCTTCCGTTTCCATGCCGCGAACTCCCCCTCAAATTTAGGCGGGTATATTGCTGGTCCAACCATCTTAAAATTTGCTGCAGTTGGCGGTTAGTCCTTCTACGGCGGCCTGGCTCTGATACCACTTGTAGGATCGGGTTGGTCCGATTAGAGGGGGGTGAATAGACGGTTAAGAAATAAAACAAGAGGGCACTCGTCTTTAAGAAAAACTTGGTTGCAACTTGGTCGTTGCTTCCAAGACGGTTAATGCTCAATCAGAAAATCTTCTTGTGGCGGAGAAGCCTTACAACTGAAGCACACTTAGACTTAAAGAAATTACAGAAAGAATGACTAAAATGATTGATTTCTAAAGCAAAACCTCTAAGTCTATTTATAGCCTAAGAGAATAAATCTGGATTGTTGATCACTTTTCTCTTGGCCGTTGATTCATGGATGTAATCTGGATGGTTGATCTTTGATGGGATTAAACTGCATCCATTAGATTTGATTAAAGGATAATGTAACATTATCCTTTAAGTTTTAATTGTTTTAATTAAAATTTTATCTTTCGTTCCTCGAGATGGCTGTTATCTCCATATCGCTGTTATCATGTATAAGTAGCAATCTCGGCAATATTTAACAGTCATCGCCCTTCATCCCAAATGGTTAGTGGCTTGGTGTTTGTTGGTGAGGACGTGGGTTCGATCCTTCTTGGCACCAAAATTTTTCTCATTTCTTTTTGGCGCTTGGACTAGTCTTTTTGATTCTTCGTCTTCTGGATGATTTCCGGCCAACCGAAGTTAGGCTCACCCGAACCCGACTCCGGCCCTTCGCCCCTCGAGCATACTTCCTCCCGGCTTTTCGTCCCTCGGACGTCGCGCACGTCCTTCTCGTTCCACCGGCGTACTCTTCCGCAGCTTCCGCGTCCCTCGGATTGCACCGAGCCCGTCGGCTCGCTTTCCCGCGCAATCCTTCTCGTCCGCCACGTCTTACGCTCGACTTCCTCCATACCTAAGCTCCTGTACACTTAGCAGAGGGATCAGTAAATCAACAGGACCCAACTAACTTGGTGGATCACATCAAAACTAACCGGGGCACCAACATTATTTTGTTCAAGGGCAGTTAATTCTTCAAGCATAGCTTTCTTCCATTTTGGATCTAAAATTGCCTGCTCATAACTCTCAGGTTCCACATCCATAGTAATGACACAAGCAAAATTCAGATATTTTTGTGAGAGTTGTCCATAAGAAACATACCTAGACAAGGGGTGACGCGTGCCAGCGGAGGAAGAAGATTGACTTGGGTTAAATGTGGTGGTGTGGTAGAGATGAAAATTTTGGAGTTTGATACGCGGTTGCCTTATGCGATCAGAACGACGTGTGCTAGGAGCTATTTGTGTTGTGGAAGTGTCTGAGTCATGGATAGTTTCAACGATGGAAGATACAAGTGATTGTGAAGGAGGATTTGTGGTTTGTGTGGTGTTTGTTTCTGTGAGGGTTGGTTCGTTTGATGGTTGAGGCAAGGGAAGAACTATCTCATCATATTGTTCTTCTAATGGTTTAATATGGAATGGGAAAATTTGTTCATGAAAAACAACATCTCGAGAAGAAAAGAATTTGTTTGTTTCTAGATTATAAACTCGATAGCCCTTTTTGCCAAATGGATAACCAACAAATATACACCGATATGCTCTTTGATCAAATTTAAGGGTAGGCTGAAGATTAGTGGCATAGCAAAGACATCCAAAAATTCGAAGATGAGTGTATGATGGTGATTTGTTATAAAGTAATTGATATGGGGATTTATGAGAAAGGAGGGGTGTAGGCAAACGATTTATCAAATAGCAAGCTATTTGAACGCTTTCGTCCCAAAACTTTAAAGGTAGGTTTGCTTGAAATCGGAGAGCCCGCCCTACGTTTAAAAGATGGCGATGTTTTCTTTCAACAACTCCATTTTGTTGTGGAGTTGAAGTACATGAGGTGTGATAATTGATGCCTTTACTATGCAAATAATCTCTCATGGAAGATATTTCAGTACCATTGTCAGTTTGAAGAGTTTTAATTCTAAATTGGAATTGTGTTTCCACCCAAGAAATAAAGGATTGTAGAATTCCTTGAGTTTCAGATTTAAAACTCATGAGATGTATCCAAGTATAACGTGAATAATCATCAACAATTGTTAAAAAGAAACGAGCCCCAGAGTGAGATTTTATTCGATGTGGTCCCCAAATGTCACAATGAATTATTTCAAAAGGTGATTGAGAAGAAATTGAACTAGATGGAAATGGTAATCGTGTTTGTTTGACAAGAGGACAAATTTCACAAACATGCTTAGAATCAAAATAAATTGCAGGGTTGGCGTTGGAGACTACTTGGAGTAGACGAGACGATAGGTGGCCTAGACGTTGGTGCCAAAGGTGGGAATGCTTGTGTATGACATTAGCTAAAGCTGGGTTATGGTCTTGTGCTAGGTAGTAGAGGCCATTATGTTGCTTGCCCAGGCCAATCATCTTTCTCGTAGCTGCGTCCTGCACAACACAAAAATCCGAAAAGAAGGTAACCGTGCAGTTCAATGCTCGTGTTAATTTACTAACTGATAGCAAATTAACTTGGAATTGTGGAACTTTGAGGACTTCATCGAGTTTAATCTGAGGTGTAATATGCAAAGAACCAATTGATTCAATAAATGTTTGACCACCATTCGGCAAGCCAATATTTGTTGTTTCTGGCAATACCTTAGGGTTCGACAATTCAAATGAGAAAGTCACATGATCTGTGGCTCCACTATCAATAATCCAACAAAAATTCAAATGTGGTGTAACTGAAGAAATTTGATATGATGTTGTGGCAATACCTGTGGTATTTGCAAAATATTGTGCATTACCATCTTTATTTTTCTGAATCATAGCCATCAATTGGTTGTATTCTTCAATTGTGAACCTTGGTCCATCATATATTGAAGGAGATTTCTCTTCTGTCTCTAATGTTTTGTTCAGCTCCGTCTTCACATTGTTGGCCCTAGTTTGGCGTTGATTGGGTGGCTTCATGTTAAATCCGACACGTTTGACTAGGTTCCGGAAATTTTCGGAGAATTACCGGATAGGCTCCGGGGCTTCCGAGCCCCTAGATACAAATTTAGGGATCAAAAGTTAATAAGACAAACAACTACGAGGACTAAAAAGTAATTAGGTTTAAAACTAGGGGCATCCTTGCGATTAGACTAAAAATGATTGGACCAAAGTGCAAAACTCCCACCCATAAGTTGCCTTCGCCCCATGCCCTAGTCGCGAACTCCACTCAGCGCCGCGTGCCCTAGTTCGCAGACAAACCCAATCCCTCTTCCTTTTCCATCGCCTTCACCCACTCGGATCGCCGGCGCCAGAAACTGGCCGATCGACCGGCGTAGACCAGCTGCCATCTCCACTTCCTGGCCTAGAAACGAACGGGAGGATAGGGGCGTGTCGCGAGCCATCACTGCAACGCACCTACCCGTTCCACACCACCTCAAGCTTGGGCTGACCAGGTGCTGCGCTTGCGGGGTTTTTCATTCGTCTTCCGCAGACGCCCTTGCTCCGACCAAGCATCGTCGGGAGGGAGGAGTGTGGGGTACTGATAACACTCACCGATCACCAACGAGACGGTAGGTGGTTCTTGTTGTGCGGATATGGGAATGCAAGGATCTTCTTCCTAGTTTCAGTGAATCTGGTGTACTGATCTCCGATTCTGATTCCAGGAGGCATTCTCACTGCGTGGTGAGGTCGGATTGTGCCAAAGTTGTGCAGGGGAGATAGGGTTCCGGCGCATCCTCAGGTGAGCTGGGTTTGGATTGATTTTTGTATACCTCAAGAACTAGTGGAATTTAGTGTAGGTTGTTCAAATCTGTTCTGTTGATTGGATTTGGATCGATTTGTGAATTTGAACCTTGTTGTGTTGGGTTGCAGTGGTTGCGTGAGCTCCATTGCTTGGTGGAGTTTTTCTCCTGCTCACTGTGAGCTCTGGCCGTGGAGAGCTGCTTGGCTCAGGTAAGAAATGGATTAAGTTTTGGCCTCAATTCTATTTTGAATTGGAAGCTAGATGTGGTTCTAATTGTGCTATGGTTTTGGATGTAGTGTAAGGAGTAGTTTTGCTCTGGTTTGAATTGTATGTACTGTAGTTACAGGGGTTGATCAATGGTAGGTCTTGTGGTTTATCCTAGATTGAACCATGTGGTGGGATTGGGGTGAGTATTAAACTTAACCCTAATGATCTAGTGTGGTAAATTCGAATTGAAGGGTGGACCTAATTTAATTACGAGGAGTAATTAGAAACCTTTCCATTTAATTAAACGTAATTAAATGAAAAGGGATAAATGGGTTAACCCTAATATGGTTTAGGGATTTATTAGCTAGTTACCATTTCTGTGTAATAGCTAATCCAATATATATATATCCTTGCTACAGGGATTTGACTTGGATCTATTGTTACGGATTATTGACGGGTGGTTCTTCCGGCTTGATACGGATTTATATACTCTTGGAGGCGGGTACCCTTTGACTTATCTCTTTTGATATTGTCATGTGATTATGCATAGACTGTTATAGATAGCAGTAAGATTATACACTATCCCTGTTTAGTATGTCTGTTCTGGATACTTGTTGGTTATCCCTGTTTATTATACCTGTTCTGGATACTTGTTGTTTATCCCTGAGTTATTATACCTGTTTTGGATACATGTGGTTTATCCCTGAGTTATTATGTTGTAGTTCCATACAGTCTCAGGTATTGTCATATCTATATGTATGCTTAGAGATCGTGTTGTATCTCCTGCCTTTGACCTTGAGGGATCTGTAGTTTCCAGTCAGTATACCTTGTAGGTTACCTGTATTTCCTGTTATAGGATTTCAGATTGAGACTTAGTATACTGAGGACTTGGGGAGGGAGGTATGTGTATCTATCATACACCATCCTTGCATTGTTGCATGCCGGCGATCAGCGACTCCCTTGTGGTTGAGCCTAATCGTCTTCCGGCACATGATATGCACACACGGCCACTCATGGGTTAGTGGATACCGCTGGGTGTGTGCATTTGCTCTGTATTGCTCCGCTCGTCCGCTCAGGGGTAGTGGTTTCGGAGCGTGGTAGCAAGCAGGGATCCCTTCTCTACCCATAGACCAGAGAAGATGAGAGAGATATCTCCCCCATATATACATGGGGCGGAGCGATAGCTCCACCAGCATCCTGTCCTCTCGGTCACTCAGGAGCAGTGATGGCAGAGTACGGACAGTGTCACAGCTCTACCCACTCGGCCGACACAGTATCGCCTATCTCGGTGGCTTGACTGGAGTTAGGGGGTGACCATGGCATTGCACCATGTGCATATTTTGCATCGTGCATTGTTTGCTGCACTTGATTTCTGCACTTGCTTGACATGCATATTCTGGAGACTTGTTATCTGAGATTATGTGTCTATTGATATTCCCTTGGTACTTATTACCCTCTTTACAGGTTAGATGGATTCAGGTATGTATCTACCTCAGTATGTTCAGTACTAGTTTTTCCCTACTGTTGATATGAGACTGTATTAGCTGAACCCTTATTGTTGGTATAACTTTCTATGCATATCTGTTGGGTATTCGCTGAGCTATGGACTCACCCCGTTGCCATACATTTTATTTCAGGTTGATGCCTGCCAGGAGATCCCTAGCAGCCAGTCCCCAGCTCGAGAGGAGCTCTGCTTGGTTTTATTTTACGTTGTTTTGATTGTGGACCCTATGTTATATATTTTGCTTCCGTTGCCATGTTTCGAACATGTATTCATGTTTTTATTCGATGGTATTGTACTTTTGAGTCCTATGTTGGACTTCGCTTGGTTTTGGTTTTATTCCTGCCCCCCGGCAGCTCAGGTGAGTTCGGATTTTGGTTTTACGACGTATAGTCATTTATGCAGTTATATATGTGTGGATTGGAGGCCTGAGGCCCTTTAAACTGCGTGGTTGTCCAAATATATATTGCGTGTGTTGGCTATTATGTTGTATGTATGTGTAAATTGTCCGCCGGACAGGGGAGGTGCTGTCCGATTTTATATTGGATCAGCGGCTCCTGGGTCTCGGGGCGTGACACTTCACGTTTTTTCCATGAAGCTTATGACCAGCAGGAAAACCATGCAGGTAATAGCATTTTTCAATGCTATGGTAATCACGATTGCAGTAGTCGCAATGTAGTGGCGTCTTTTGTCTTTGAACATGATTTTCTTGGCTTGTCGTAGTGTTTTGATCTACAAGCATAGCATGATGATTCATGTTTCCACGGTTGAGCGAGATTTCAACTTGCTTTTCTTGTTGGAGGACGAGAGAATAAGCTTGACGTGTATTGGGTAAGGGATGCATCAATAAGATTTGTGCACGAACAGCAGCATAACTTTCATTTAATCCCATAAGAAACTGCATTACTCTCTCTTTCTCATCTCTTTTCTTGAGTTGCTCTAATCCACCACACGTACAGATTAAAGGCTCATGACAGGATGAGTATTCATTCCATAAAGCTTTGAGTTGTGTGTAATAAACAGAGACCGATTGCTGCCCCTGCACATGCCCCATAATATCTCGCTTAATTTGAAAAATTCTGGAATCGTTTCCTTGTGAAAAATGTTCTTGTAAATCCGCCCAGATTTTTGCTGCAGTTTCGGCATAAATCACGCTGCTTGCTATGCTTGGGTGAATAGAATTCAGCAACCATGAGATCATCATGTCGTTGCAGCGTTGCCATGAAGAAAGATTATCATCTGTTGTAGATGGTCTTGGGATTGAACCTGTGACGAATCCAATCTTATTCTTGGCACTCAGGCTAATTCTCATAGCCCGATTCCATGTATTGTAGTTGTCTCCTTCAAGTACTTTAGAGACGAGAATCATACCTGGATGATCTGAGTGGTGTAATGAGTAACGGTCTAAGGCTTCTCCAGTAGCCTTGGAATGTCATGATCCTTTTTCATTGTTGTCTTGGTCTGCCATGACAACAACGAAACAAAGAATCAGTGTTGCAGAAGTGTTGGAAGCGTTTCAGGGTCACTAACCTCAATCTCGCTTTGATACCATGAAGAAATAATTGAACATGAGGAAAAATTATGTGATCATAAAAAGATACTTAAAACAAGAAGACGATGTACATATATTTATATATATACAATCGGTTTAATCTAATCTAGGAAACTGAATATATAATTAATCATACAAATCAAATCGAATCAATCAACGTATCTCTTTCCTTGATTATGAGGTCTTCAATTCTTTACCCATAATGAGCATATATCCTTCCTTAATTATATGATCTTCAATTCTTTGCCTATAATAAGATATCTCTTTCCTTAATTATAGATCTTTTGCCCGTAATGTTAATCGTCTGTCTCCTCTTTGATCACATCAAAACTTCAACACATGTTAAGGGAAAAAATAACACCTATAAAAATTTATGGAAACTTATTTCAAATCCAAAAAATTTCGAAACTTTTTGAGTATTTTTCTAATATAATAATTAGTCTCCATAAAATCTAATTTCCAAATTTTGCTCGAAAATTAAAAATGCAAAGTCTAATTTTAGAAAAATAATTTTCAAAAATTTATTTTTTCTTAAAAATTAGTCAAATTTTTATCTAAGTTAGAATTTTGGTAGACTTACCTCCAATAAAATTGTCAAAGTAAAAAATAATTTTCTAACTTTTGGAAAATCAATTTTGATTTCAATATTGATAATTTTGAAAAATAATTTTAAAATTTAATTTCAACATCAAATACATTTAAAAAATTTTCTCAAGACTTAGAAGTTAATCTACAGATCTTGAAAAATTGGATTCAAAGAAAATAATTTTTTAAGTATTTTTTAAAATTTAAAAGCACATTTTTAAATGAAAAATCATAATAAATTCATTTATTTGTTAAATATTTCGAAAAAAAATTGTAGATAGAACAAATCAGACTCTAACAAATTTTTTCTACAACAGTTATCTTTAAAAAAAATTAATAAAATTGCAACTGAAGCATTTTAAACAAATTGACAAATAAATAATATATAACAGTTCGATACAAATTTTGGGATCCAATATAAATTATTTCCTATATAATTAATCAAAAAAGTTAGATAGAATGTAAGTCCTAGGAACTCTTATAATTTACCCCTTATGAAATTTAAAATACCAATTAAATTTTTCATAACGTCTAACTTTTAAATTTTGAGAGCAATTTGAACATGCATGGTTATTTTTTAATTTTTCAATTTGAGACTTCAAATTTTTATTTTCTAATTTCAATATATCAAACATTTCTAATGGAAATGAAGAAGATAATTATTTTTTCAGTTCTACGTTCTTATGTTCTAATTTGTACAAAGATTTCGTCATAGCCTTAATACCTGAATAAACTTCATTCAGAGGTAGAAAACATACCTCACTTATCATATCTCTTTCGAAATCCAAAGCTCCTCCTTCATCGCTACTATCTTCTGACATGACTTCCCCTTCATCGATGCTCTCTTCTTCTTGATGTGAAGCCATCAGCGCAAGTTTGGCATGTTCTATGATATCCGACTCATCTGATGACAATTCGTCTCGCATGGCCTTCATATTCTTGTGTTTCGCCTTATTCGGTCTGTTTGTTTTTAGCTTTGGGCAATTTTCTTTGATGTGCCCTTCTTCCTCACAGTTCTAGTAGTGGATTTTTCTTTGCTTCTTACCCGCACTTTATTAAATCTTTTAACTTTGAAATATTTAGACAATTTCCTTATCATGTACGTTGTATTTTCTTCATCTTCTAAAGATTCCTCTTCGTGTTGGATCAAAGTTTATAATGCCTAGATAGAAATGCATGAACCCTTAGGTTAGGGAGAACATGATTTTCACATCTCACTAAGACCATAAGTTGACTTGTATGTGTTTGGAGACACACTAGATACAAGTGAGATGTTAGGGTGATGAATAAAACTCAAGGCGTTAATCTATATGCATTCTATTGAGTTTTAGGTTCATCAAAACATGAAAATAAATAAACTCCAATCATTGGGAAAGCTAATGTACAAGTCATGTGCATTTAGCCCAAGAAACATGGTTGGAAATTGTTGTTGAAACCTATTTCAAAACTATCTTGGAAAACCTTGGTGAAGACTATCTTTTGATAGAACTTATCATTGATGAATTGGATACAAAATAGAGTGAAATATTGAAATATTTCAATGGTTTCCAATTTTGTGTCAATCTTTGAAAATAAAGGTTATTTTCATAGAAAACTATTTTTTCTTGATAGTATATGTTATAAATAATCTCTACACAAAATTTCAAGATTTTTCGAATTTTGTAGAATTATTTAGGGGTTTCTGAAATTCGGACTGAATATGTTTTCAGAAATCAGAAACTCCCAATCGATCAGGTGATCGATTGGGACAGTAGCCAATCGATTAGTCAATCAATTGGTAGATGTTTTTGGCGAGCACAGAAGCTCGCGTAATCGATCCGTTACAGTCAGCAGCAATCGATCAGTTGATCGATTAAGGCATAGCCTAATCGATTGGTTCCTAACACCAATCGATTGATGAGACTGAAACTGTCTGTTTTCAATCTAATAACCCATTTTTGAGTAACCTAACAATCCCTAGACCCTTGAATTACTTTCATAAGTATATTTGGGTAGATTTCATTGTGAAATCAAAAGAGGGATAGTTTTGGTGAAAACTATAGGGTTAAGGAGAGGTTTTGATTCAAGTTTTGAATCTCAAAATCTCATAACCTCGAGTTGAGATTTCCTAAAGTTTTAGGAACTCAAAAATCATTGTTGGTGCAATGATGGAGGGTTAGAGCATGTTTTGAGGGGGAGGTCTTCCTTAAAATCATGTGTTTGAATTTTTATTTTTGGGTTAAGTGAAAGAATGAAGATTGGAAATCTTCATTATGATGAATGCTCAAGGATGAGCATAGGTTCAAATGGAAGGTCTGGGACTTTCATTGAGCAAGCCTTTGACCATATAGACTCTCGGGGAGTTTTTTTGATGTATGTCAAAGGGGGAGAAATTGAAAGGCTAATAGGGATTAGTCTTTCTCAAACATATTGTCAAACATCAAAAAGGGGGAGATTGTTGGTGCAACCTTGGTTAGGTCAGGGTTGACCTAGGTTGACTAAGTTCGGGTGAGCCGATGTCTGATAAGCTTGGTGAACTTATGTTTGGATGTTTCGATGTTTGATAATTATGTTTGAATGTCATATGATGCCAAGTGGGTCAAGGTTGACTGGAGACTTGACTAGGTGAAGTCCAGGTGGATCAGGGAGATCGTACGCTGGCATGGGAAAGACCTAGTGGGACTAGGAACACCTAGTGGCACTAGGTGACGTCCAGGTGGATCGGGGAGATCGCACGCTGGCATGGGAAAAGACCTAGTGGGACTAGGCACACTTAGTGGGACTAGGTGAAGTCCAGATGGATCGAGGAGATCGCATGCTGGCAAGGTGGAAGTCTACCGAGAGACTAGACCTAACTCGAGGTTTAGGCGAATCTGGTTGGGAACCATGTTAAGTCCGAGCTGGGAGCTAGGCAGTAGAAATCCAGGTTGGTCAAAGGGGTTGTCCGGACACTTGGTAGGGGATCCTAGGCTTGTGAAAACAAATTAGGTTGTACTCAATCGATTGGGTAATCGATTGGGTGAATCGATCAGCTGATCGATTAGGGCTGTTGGCGTGAGAGGACAGAAGGGTCCTGAATTGATTGGGTAATCGATTCAGGGTATCAGTAATCGATTGGCTAATCGATTAGGGCAGTTTGCGCGAAAGAACAGAAGGGTTCTGAATCGATTGGGCAATCGATTCAGGACACTCGTAATCGATTGGGTAATCGATTACGGTTCGGAAACTAGCCATTGAACGGCTGAATCTGACGTGGTAATCTATTCATAAACCCTAGGCGTCGGGTATAAAGGTTTTCACGCAGGTTTGAAGCGTAACTCTTCTTCCTCCTTCAACGTCATCTCAAGAGAAGCTTTGAGGCTTAGTGTTGCTGCACTTCCAAGGTTCTAGAGGCAATCACAAGCTTGAAGATAGCAAGGGAAGCAAAGAGAGTTTATTCATTGTAAATCTTGTAAGACTTCATTTGTATTTTGCTTTGTGATCTTGTTGTATCTTCGTGAAAGCTTGTAAAAGGTTTCTCCACCTCAAGAAGGAGATCTTTCATAGTGTATGAGAGAGTGAGGAGAGTGGATCCTTGGATTACTCACCCGGCCGGGGTGGATACCAAGTAAAATCCAATGTGTTAGCATTGCTTGAAGTCTTCCGCCGCGACAAATCATCTACAAGCAAATTGGAGCTAATCACCCCCCCTCTAGCTCGTCTACCGGTCCCAACAAATAGTACGGTCAACAAATGAAACTCTGCTTTCCCGCTTGCCATAAAGTCCACCTACTCCTTCTTTATCCATAGGTTTTCGTCTTTTGGTTTGTCGTCGGCGTCTTTGGGAGCTATAAAAGTATTTTTCATGATTAAAAGTAATTCAAAGTCTGTTTTAAAAAATACTTGTATTTTTCAGTTCCAATTCGTGAACTCCCCCTCGAACTTAGCTTTGATACCAATTGAAGGTGATCGTGTGGTCGGCAAAAGGGGGGTGAATGCCCCTGAAAATAAAAATCAAATTTTTTGTTCTTTCTAAACATAGATAGCGATTAGTTTCACAAATAATATTAACAAATTAAAAATACAACAGGAATGAAAGAGACAACCAGATTTACTTGGTTTGCAACCAGGGAGGTTGCTAATCCAAGGCATGATAAGACACAAAATTTCCTGAGTAACTCTTTCGGGCGGAGAAGCCTCTTACATGATGAAAAAGCTCAGAAAACAGAGAAAATTAAATTGAATTTCGTTTACAATTGATGGATGCTATGGAACTAAGCTATGGGGGCTTATTTATAGCCCCGGTCAACTCTATCCAAATGCTGAGATAGCACAATAAGGGCTCCTGAGTGCTTGAGAGTGCTTGACACGTGACTTAAATGTTATCCGCTGCGCAACATTCGCAAATGGCTAAGTTTGGATGAGTTTTCACATCTCGAGCGCTTGTATACTTTTAGGCGCCCGGGAATAGGGTCGCCCGAGAGCATAGGGGCGCCCTTATTCATGGGCGCCCAAGTGCTCTCAGGCGCCCGAGTGAGTTTGGGTCAGCCCAATGCTAACCAACTTCCCGCTGCATTTCTTGAATGATTTTGGGCCTTCCAGAGTCGGGCTCACCCGAACCCTCCTTCGGCCTCCTCCTCGAGCAAGCTTCCTCCCGGCTTCTTGTCCCTCAAACGCCGCGTGCGTCCTTCTCGCTCCACCGGCATACTCTTCCACAGATCTCCACGACCCTCGGATGCACCGAGCCCATCGTCTCTCTTCCCGTGTCATCTTTCTCGACTGTTGCGTCTTCCGCTCGACTTCCTGCGCTCCTAAGCTCCTGCACACTTAGACACATGAATCAAAACACAATATGACCTAACTTAACTTGGTTGAATACATCAAAACCAATCTAAAATACTTACAGAGACTACTAATTTGAATGCCGTGGCTAACATATAATAATCATTAGTCCATCCCGTAAGGATAACCTAAAGTATTATGGAGCACTTTGTGAGTGGGTTTAGCATTGCATTTTTCACTTTAAAAGTGAATTGACGGAATGTATTTAATTTACTGTAAAATGTGTCATGCGGAAGAATTCTAGTGTTAGATTTTACAATGTCTGGTAAAGAAATACTTAGAAAGTACTTATATTACATCTTTAGTATTCAACTATCATTTTAATTTCTACTTTTATTAATGTAAAATAAAATATGATAATTTAGATGTCATTTATTGTAATAAGCTAAAATACTAATTGGGTTGTATTTTCTTATGTCAAACTTTTTAGCCAAATATTTGTTAAAAATTTTCAACTATTAACATAATATTTTAGATTTTGATAATATATGTTTGTTAAAATAATGATTTTTAATATTTTGTATTTATTATTTTAACGTATACATGGATTATTTAAGTGTTTGAATATAATTTCAAAGAATTTAGTAGTTTATCATTTCTCAAGAATTGAATTTTTTTTTAAAAAAAAAGTCACATACCTTCAACTTCAACATCACATCTCGTTTATTTTATTGAATTATGATTCATTCTTAACCATATAAAAAAAACAATAATTTTCGCCTAACAATCATGTCATTATCTCCTCACACAACACCCATCATTAGGTATCTAGAGATATACAACATTAGAAGTTATTTATAAGAGTATAAAAGGTAAGCACATGTATTTATAAGACCGAAGAGCATAATCAAAAACTCAAAAGCACCATAACTGAATACACATATTGTCTTAGGCTTATCGATCCCCAGCTATAATTTGCACTTGATAGTATCTTGATCATAGCTGATCTAGTTTGAAGAAGTATTCAGTTTTCCTACTTGTTTTTTACGGTGAACTTGTTAAGTACTCGATAATCGATTCACATGCATAGAACCAACATAGTTCAAGTCTAGCAAATCTTGAAGTTCTTAATTAAGCTTAGCTAACCTAGGAGGCGCCATACAATAGGGTGTATTGACCAACAGCTTAGCACTTGTCTCTAGCTCAATCAAATGATCTACCTCATGCTTCAATGTAAGCTTGTCTAGAAATTCTTATAGCATTACATCTTTGGATGCATCAAGACTCTTTGTATTAGAGTTGGGAAGATGTTAATTACTCATCATTCAATTCTCAAATAATGACAAGTAGCTTGGATCCAACTATAAACCTCGCGTGAATTGTAAAATCAATAACACCTAGGACCCTACCTTGGTAGCATTCTCTATCGCAACCGCACGGCTTGTTTCTACAAGTAAGTTGAGGGAGTTAGATACTAGACCTCTGTCTGAGAACTCCAATTCGAACACCACTTAAAAGGTCATTAATCAACATAATGAAGAAGTCTAAGCTTCCACTTCATCCTCCAAGTTGAACTAAAATTGTCTTGGCAATGCCAACAATGGGCCTACCTAGTGAGTTCATGACTAGGTAGACCCATCATGGCTCAAATATTGTCATTAATGGTTGCCTTTAGTTAAGGAAGGAGCTATGACTTTAGCTTCATCACTATCAACTAGAGGGTTAGTGAAATCCCTAATAATGTGCTTATCACTAATCTTATCTACGGTGGACTCCAACAATCATAAACCAAGAAAAATTTAGTTATTTAAAAAAAAAAGATTTTAGAGAAATATATAAATTAATTTTAGGGGAAAAACTATAAGATGGATCATGGGCCAAGATGATAGATCTTCTCAATGGCATACCAGCCACTTGGGCTACAAGTTGCTCTTGGTCCCAATTGGGCCAAAATGCCAGACCATTTCTTATTGGGCTGAAGTACTGGCCATAAGTATTTATGGTGGGGACCACCAGAAATGAAAATGTGGGTCTGTTTTGAAAACTCGAATCCAACTCGCCAAGATATCGCTAGGTCTTGCAAGTTGAATTAATCCAACTCGCCAAGAAATTTGCATGTTGAGACAATTGGAATTCTAATTTAATTTTTTTTTAAGCTTCAAGATTCAAAATATTTAAACTCTTTAATTCTGTTTTGACTCTGAATATATATTTTTTTAACTCTTATTTTTCCAGGAAATAAAATCAGAAAATTTTAAAACAAAATTAAAAAAAAGTACCTAATCATTAATATTATTATTTTAAATGCTAATTTATTTTATAAAGAAGAATTCGGGATCGGGCAGCGAGTAAACCCTAGAGATGGCGCTGGTAATATCTATCATCTCGCGATAATTAGCGCCTTGGTCAGGGTCTATCTCCTTCTCCTCGGGGATGCGAATTGGGCGAGAACGCGACGGCTGGCGATAAATTAGCTGTTGGCGATAAATCTCTCCTCCTCCTTCTCCCGCGTCCACTTCCAGGTCCAGGTCCATTTCTTCCCTTCCTTCTTCACAGTTTACAGTATCGGAGATTTATCTGCATTTACTGGGGCTCGGATCGCACACTGATCCGAGTCCAGACGCCGGAGATTCTGTTACCGTTGAGGCTTTTTTTGTTTTTTGTCACTTTCTTTTCCTCACACAGCTTCTTCCTTTTAGTCCAAAAGGAGCTTCTTTTGGATTTGGACACTGCACTCTGTTAATGTATTATGATCGTTATTTTTGGCTGAACATTTGCTCGTTTCGTCGTGCTGGTACCTCCTTGGCTGTGATTCCTTGCATTTACTTCTCGACGAGGTTTTTGCTCGCATCGTACTGGGACTTCCAGACCGTGATTTGTTTGCTGAGTTACGCGGAAAATTAAAACTGAAGGGATCGAACAGGAAGACGTACTCGGGTCGGGATTCCGAATCCAATCTGGAGCCGGATAACGAAGCCATGGCTCAAGATGGTTGCTCTTTGATACGGATGATATTGAAAGCCTAGGATCAGATGGTCAACCATCTTGCTGACAACCACTATGAATGTCCCATCGGATTGTACAAACCCTCAAGGGTGACTTACAGCAGCACTACTAGATTTTCTCTCAGACTAGGACTTGTTGCCGATCGAATTCTCCCGACTTCGTTGGTGGTTCCCTCTGATTCCTTGATCCAATAGGCCCATTCTCCGATTATCCTATTCTTATCAATCTCTGGTCGGATTCTTCCAACTCTAGGGGATTTGCTCCCTCAATTCCCTATAGATGAACAGACACACCATTAGACCAGCTGCCCAAGGCCAGTGATTTCACCCAAATGGCCCTGTGGTATACATGCTATCCTGGTAATAAATGTTGCACGTAGGATGTCAGAAGCACGTGTGATAGTATTATTATATGGATATGGGATATAGGCGTTGAGACTGATCGATACAATAAAAATATAATGATTTGACATTTATTTTGTCATGATATGATCCCTAATTAACGAGGGAGATTACAAAGGTATTATAAAGAGGTCCCATCCCCACGGGCATAGGTACGTTTTCACTACACGTCTTATATTTTTTTTATACTTTTCATCTTCTAAATCTCTTTCATCACATTTGACTTGAGCGTCTGAGTAGCTGCGCCAAGGGCACCCTTGGCCTACTTGCTAACGCTCTTTCTTCCTCTCTCCTTTGTGATCTTGCAGGTGTACCTGTTTCGCGGTTTTCTTCCAGTCAACCTTGGAGCCAACTTACCGGCGGTCTAGCGTTACCGATTTCAGACAAGGATCAGTCTTTAGAATTGAGATTGCTAGTTAAGTTAGTAGGTATCTAAAGCAACTATGGGGAAGACTTGGCCCGGTTCGGCCACCAATCCGGCAACAAGAAAACTATTGACACAGTTATACTTGTGATAGAAATGCTCAAATCATGCTCTATGTCTCTGCAAAATGGGAAAACGAATCACCATGTAGTTTATTTATGGCTTTAGTTGCTAAACCCAATTAGCACGTTAAAATCACGAAATTACTACTTTGGCACTGGGCAACCACATGCTTATGTGCATTGATTACGGCTGCAAACATTAACCTTGCACTGAGTTGCCTCAGTCCAAATTGAACATTTTTTGCATAAGAGATGAGGAGTCTAAGAAGGTCTATTTTTTCTTTTACACGTTATAGACAATGTATTATCTAATTTTATTTTAAGTTTTATATGCACTTTTCTCTTATAGTATAATATATTGTTTGAGTTCTCTTTGTGCATGTGGCCTTAGATCGAATCACATTCAATAACCTATATTCTCTTTTTGGCTTGCATTTGTGATACATCTTATGGTGTTGGAGGTGATTGTCTTCAATTATCTAAGTTGTATCACTTCTCCCAATCGAGACCAAGATTTTCTTTTCATGTCTGCATTGTTGAGTGACTTATGTATTCCAAACATATAAGCGTTGATCTACAGACTGGTTTTGAACAACAAATAAATGCATCTACTTTATTGGAGTTGATCATATTAGAGATTTTTCAATAGTATTGGCTCCACAAATTATATGAGAATTCTTTCGGTTCCACCAATCAGTGCTAGAGCTGTTTCACATCCAAGTATGAAAACATTGTTCGCTAAAGGCCTTTATGTATTGCAAATCATATAATGCCCAAGTCGACCTACAACTAAAATCTGTGAGAAATAAGCTTAAAATATAAGAGGAGGTAATGTTGGTTGACTGCAGCCTACAAAAGTTGCAATTATGAATTATCTATATTAGTTTGTGAAGTACTTATCAAGTTACCACCGCCATCATCTTGTAAGACCAAACTGTTTGGAGTCACCTAAATAAATTGTACCCCTCCTTTAAACACTGTAAGATTATATCACTAACAATCTTCAAATAAAAGAATAAATTAATAACCCATAACTTTTTACTACTAGAGTTTCCTTTGATATTTCTCTATCTCTTATACCTTCATCTTTCACCAATTCAATTCGTTTAACTATAAAATCCTTAAGTCGTCCTTCAACATGTTCATATCAACTGGCTTGCTTTCTCTTACTTTATCATTTATCAGAGTTATTACCTAATTACTCTATGATATTAGTAAGTTTTAATATTTATATTTCCTAGTTACTCTAATCTTAGCATTCTTGTCTCCTTGATATCAACTTTTTGTACATGTTATTTCTTAACTATTCAACACCTTGATCTATAAAGTATGTTGTGCTATACCATCTTCTTTTAGTTCTCTTTTTAGGTGTGTTTTTGGTAACATTAAAAGTTAGAGCATTGGTTTTTTATTAATATAGTCTTATAAAAATTTTCGTTTAGCATAAGAGGCACTTGATGATCATGCACGAATTATAGACGCTCCTTTGCATTTCATCTTCTCAGTCTTTATCTTCTTTCTAATATGTTCATCAATATCTCCTTTCTATTAAAAATAAGTCAAAGACATCTAAAACTCTTAAAAAATTTCAAATCCTTCCCACTTAACTATTCCCTTGATTAAACCATATTTATTTAGTTATTTTTAGTTCTATTTACTTGCAATCTTTAACTTCTTGCTAAAGTTTATCTTCACAGTTCATTCAAGTTTTATATATTCACAAATATCATCTGTTAGCATTACCTGTTTGTAAATAAAGCACATTAAGAAGGTCTAATATGAATAAAATTGGTGATCTCATCTAGTATGATACCAAAAGATAAGAACTTATAGATGATCTTTGCTAAAATCTATAGTTATAAGACAATCATTTCCCGTCTCATTAATTATTTTAGCTTTTTTTAGCTCTAACACCAATGATCCTGTCGGACAAGCGAAGAGGGTTACCAAGTGATGACGTGCTCGAATGTTGACCAAAAATTAACCACTAGGTCGCCAACCGGCTGCTCGGGAGGTCCGGCCGGACGGTCGGGGTGACCGGTCGGGTGCTCGGGAAGGACAGCGGACGCAGGTTCTTGCGAAGAAAGAATCGTTAGAGGCCAACCGCGGGATACCCAACGCAGACACTCCGACGATCAAGTCAGGGCTCCGGCGAAAAGAAAATGAGTGGGGAACTGTAGAAGAACTATAGAGCATACCTGCGCGTGAAGAGATGGGGACCTTTATATAGGCGGGACGGCAGACAGAAGCCTGACAAAGTATCCTGCCAACTTTAATGCGCGAATTCGACGACAGACATTGTTGGCCGAAAAGGGGCCGAATCTGTCACCTTACTGACTAGCTGTCAGGACTAGCGGTACGACCGTCTGTATTTCTTAACTGTCTGACACGTCGGTTGGCACGCGCCGACTTACTATCCCCTCGTAAGGTTCAGTGAACCTAAAATATTCATTCGTACACCTGCTGCCCTTAAACCGTATCTTCCATACGGGATTCTCAGCGGCTGGCGACGCCTGTACTCAGCCGATCGGCAAGTCTCAAAGTCGACCCTTTCCCAGGAGTCCTGCCTAGTGGGGCCTGTTGCCGATCATCCGCGAATGCAATCGCTCAGGAGGACCCAAACGTAGCCGATCGGTCGGGCAGGCACCCCGCCGGCGAGAATTCAACCGGAACCGCCAGTCGACCGGACTGCCCACACGCTCGACCGACCTTCCATCGACCGGTCGGGGATTGTCTTGACCGCAGACCCATCCCTTCCTTCGGCCTCTTACGGCCAAGTTGTCCCCACTAAAGGGACCGGTCAAGAAAAAGGGGGCCCAGCATCCGCCCGGATCAACAAGTGACTACATCATCAAATATATATTTTCACATAAAACATAAACTTGATATTCGTTTTGTCCCTAAAATCCAACACTGTAATTGTTTGATTTTAACATAAATTTCCCAAAGTCAATAAAAACATGGTCTAAGCTATCTTTTCCCTATATCATTTTTATTAGATGCCTTGTTATGATTGGTCTTGTGAGCAAAAGACCAAACTGAATCTTTATCATCTGAATTATTCGGTTATTCTCTGATGCCTCTCCTCACTGTAATCATTTTTGAAAGTTTCATGGTATGGCTTGTCAATGTGATCCCTCTATAGATTAGAAAGATATTGTAATCACATTTGTACTTACAAATTTGATACTATGAAACCTTTCTAGTTTTTACGTTCTTGGGGCATCTCCTTGATTATCACTTTCATCTAAACTCTTCTAAACTTAACTTTTACCTATCATATTTTTATGAAACTGAAAGTACTCAGAAGCATGAAGTACTTATGAATGTTTTTTTCTTCTAGTTATTTGCAATTGCAGGTCAACCAATATTCTCTTTAAACACTTGCGAGAAGTAATTATTTAGTAAAAGGGATCGCATATAATGAACTTGAACCTCCAAATAATGTGTTGGGACTTTATTAGTGGTCAGTGGACAACATAAAATTAGCTCATACTAATTAAGAACATCATGAATTTCTTTTGACTTCGTGTGTTGAGTTTTTTTTCACTATATTATTTTCATTCTTTTGTATCTTTTTTTATTCTGAACATGGATTTCTTTTGACAAATGTGTAGCTTTTATCTAAATTCTATCATCTTTTATTTTGTACCACAAATAGTTTTCATTTCTACTTGTTGCTAGCAGATTCACAATTACCTTCTTCTCTATTGACTATGATGATTTATATCCTGTCTGTAAAACACGACGTTGGTAATATTTGTTTATTTTTGTTTTGCTCTAAATTTGCAGAGAGCGTATTGGATACTGTTCCACTGGCATCAGTAAGTTTCTTTAAAACTTTATTAGCTTTATGACGACCATTAAGCGTCATTTTGAGCAGAACTGCAATTCCAGGAGGTCATGTTTTACAGGCAATGAAAACATGTTTTGATTGAGACATTGCATCTTCATTTCTTTGGTCTCATCTTTAATGCTGGTCCAGATAATGACTGAATTTTCAATTACTTTTCACTACTTAGAAATTAAATAGTGATTGTTTATGATAATTGGCTACCCCAGTGGTTCGAGAAAAAGATGTGTGCTGGGAATACTGTGAGAAGATGGACGGAAATAAGGTGAGATGCAAATTCTGCCTCAAAGTACTGAACGGGGGCATTAGCAGACTGAAGTTTCATTTATCTCGTTTGCCAAGAAAAGGTGTCCATCCATGCACAAAAGTCAGAGATGAAATTACTGAAAGGGTGAAAGAAATTATAACAATGAAAGAAGAGGGAAAGGATGCTTGCAGCTCCACTGCTAAAAGGCAAAGGCAGATTGAAACTATATTTCCTGCATTAGTTCCGAGTATTAAACCTCCTATGCCCCCGCTAGATATTTCACCTCCTGTGCCAAAAATTGTTACAGGATGCACTGCCATCAGGCCACAGTCTCTTGATGCAGAGAGATGCATCGCCGAGTTCTTCTTTGAAAACAAGTTGGATTTCAGTGTGGCCCGCTCTTGTTCATATCAGCTTATGCTGGAAGCTCTTGGTGGTCCAGGATTCAGAGGGCCCTCACCAGAAGCTTTGAGGACAACATGGTTGCAGAAGCTGAAATCTGAGGTCACCTTGCAAATAAAAGAAATGCAGAAAGACTGGGCAACCACTGGCTGCACTATCCTTGCCGATACATGGACAGACCATAAATCAAGAGCCTTAATTAACTTTTTTATCTCATCTCCTTTAGGAACCTTTTTCTACAAATCTGTCGATGCATCTGCATACTTCAAAAATACCAAAAGCCTCTACGATTTATTTGATTCTATCATCCAAGAATTTGGCCCTGACAATGTTGTTCAAGTTATCACAGATAGCTCTTTAAATTACTTGAGCATTGGAAATCTCATGATGCAGAACTACAGCACTATCGTCTGGTCTACTTGTGCTTCTCATTGCTTGAATTTAGTTCTGGAGGATTTTTCCAGCATCGACTGGGTGAATAGATGCATCTTGCAAGCACAATCCATCACGAGATTCATTTACAATCATAGCTGGGTACTTGATTTAATGAGAAAATTCATAGGCGGTCAGGATCTTGTTTGCTCTGGCACTACGAGGTCTGCATCAAACTTTCTTACCTTGCAGTCAATGTTGAGGCACAGAACAAGGTTGAAGCATATGTTCAATAGCCCAGAATATTCATCTTCTCCTTATGTAAACAGACCTCAAAGTGTGTCTTGCGTGGATATCCTACATGACAATGAAGTTTGGGGGGTCGTTGAAGAAATTGCAGCTGTTTCTGAACCTCTTTTAAAAGTGTTAAGGGATGTTTCTGGGGGTAAACCTGCAACTGGCTATATATATGAATCTATGACAAGGGCCAAGGAGTTCATAAGGACTTACTACATAATGGACGAAGGGAAATGCAAGACTTTTCTTGATATAGTCGATACAAGGTGGCAAAACCAGCTTCACTCACCACTCCATGCTGCAGCAGCATATCTAAATCCCAGCATACAGTACAATCCCGAAGTGAAATTTCTTGGGATCATTAAGGAACAATTCCTCAGTGTTCTAGACAAGCTACTACTGATACCTGAACTGAGACAAGATGTCACACAACAGATCTATATATTTAAAAAGGCACAAGGGATGTTTGGGTCCAATTTGGCTAAAGAAGCTCGCAACACTACATCCCCGGGTATATATTCATCCATCCTTTGCTGCTCCTGTAAGTTTAAAATTTATCATGTTAACTTCATTTTGCACATCAGGAATGTGGTGGGAACAGTATGGTGATTCAGCTCCTGGTCTACAGCGAGTGGCGGTGAGAATACTTAGCCAGGTCTGCAGCACCTCCTCTATCTATGAGAGAAACTGGAGTTCAATTCAGCAGATTCACTCAGAAAAGCGCAATCTGCTGAATAAGGAGGCTCTAAGTGACCTTCTCTATGTTCACTACAATCTTAAGCTCCAACCAAAAGGAAAGCCTGCAGATGCTGATCCTATCATGCTTGATGACATAGATACGACTTCAGATTGGGTGGAAGAAACCGAAAATCACAATTCGACCCAATGGCTGGATCGGTTTAGCTCTGCCTTGGATGGTGGAGACTTGAATGCCAGGCAGTTTAGTGCTACGTCCATCTTTAATTCAAATGACATATTTGGTTTGTGATATATGTATAAAAAGTATAGTTTTTTTTTGTACCTCTATCACTAGAATTAGTGTTAGAAATGTTGTATCAAACGTACCTAATATGAGATCCTTGTATGTATACGAATGTATGTATATATTCCTTTCTTAGGTATACGTACAAAATCTGTTGTTTAACATAACCACCAGTTTTTGATTGAATTTTAATATATGACCTCTAATGATCTTCTGTATGTAGTATATCTATTTATTTTGATTTTAAAGGAAAACTCAAAAATATAAATATATTAACTTTAACAAAAGATTTTACCAACTTCATTGAACTGAAGAAAGATTGGAGAGTGAAGTGGGAGGATTGGCTGGCAAAGGATTTGGTAGGACACTTGTATTTAACAATATATAAAAATAAAAATGCAGTAGAATTGATGATCGAAGAATAGCACAATTTAACAAAACCCTTCTCCATCAGAAAAAAAATAATAATTAATCAAATTTAAAAGTCCAACATCTTACCGTTACACACTCCATTTAAAAAAAAAATCATACAAAATTCACCATAACTGAAGATCGAACCGTGAATACTTAAAAAATAATTAATCATCCTTCCGCTGCACCGTAACCCCGGAGGCAACCCTTCTACATCAAGGAAAATGCTAATATTGGTATCAAAGATTTTATCAGCATCTCATTATTTATTTCCATGCTACATTTCTATCTCAGCGTATGCAACAACAATCCCTTGCACATGTATGCACATAAAGCGTTCTATCTACTATACAAAATCCCTATACAGATACAGCCAGCCGATAGGTGTGGTATAGGGGTACAGAGATATTTCAGCCCTTTGCGGCACATCTGTAGGCAAAAACTAGGTGAAGAGCCAAGTAGGACCTGATCCATGAGAATCTAAACAACAAGGGCAAGCAAGAAATGCGATTCGACAATGATGACTCAAAATATGTCGGCTTTGGCGTTGATGGGCAACCAAGCAATTGAATCAGCTTCTCTACAGGTAATACCCGGAACTTGATTGGTGTATTACGAGCAACATTGTCCACGCGATGTTCATAGATCTTTCCATTCTTATCAAGTTTGTATTCAGAGTTCCCATCGAAGCGGCCATGACTCTCCCAAGGGACCCTAGGAACACTATGAACAATCCAGCGAACCATTATTACATTCTCTGCAGGCTGCCATATACTCACGATATTAACACTTATAGCTCGGAACAAAACACGCCCAGTGAATCTTAGTGCCCAGAACATACGTTTGTAATTGTTGATACCAGCAAAGGAGTTCAAAGGATCTTTGAAGACAATATCATCCCTGAACCACAACAAAAGATGTACCTTAGCCCGGTAGCTCTAAATTATACAGAAAATAAAATGTGAGCTGATTAAATATCAAGTTGGCGCAGATATAAATAAAATACATCTTCCAATAAGATAAGGAACACTTCATTGTACAAGCTTAAACATGGACTCCAAATAAAAGATTTACTATTGATTGGCAGAGGCTTCCCTCCGGAAAGGTAACATGACATGCAGTATTTCACAGCAGGATAGTTGTTTAGGAAAAAATGACCAACGGGCTGGGAACTGCTGCTAACAATATTGGATTGCTAGTCGTAAACACTAATACTAAAGATAAACAATAAGTTTGGATTGACATTGAAATGATGAATAGTAATAGAATAAAACGTTTTCCTAAAAACCATGTAGATTGTCTCATATGGAAAGGACGTAAGTGTTATCAGCAAGATGCATTTAGTTTTAAGTTTCAATGTCCTCTTGGCTGGGAAACCACTCAACTCATGCCAAATTCTGGAAGGAGACAAGCATTCCCTATATGGCAATAAGATTTTCCATATCTTTTTCTGGGAGCATCTCAACCATTGCTACTACATTTGGCAGCCAACCTTGGGACATTTCTAATGATGCAGCATGTGCAGTTCAAATCTCACGTCATAGCCTATATAATAGTTACTTGAATATTTGACATTCACCAGAAGTCTTGCAACAACAAGGCAATTTCTTGCTTAAGTCACTTTATCAAACTAGATCATGTCAAAGTTATGCATGATATAACTGAACCAATATCAACCATCTCAATGATGTCATGAATAATGATCTTCAGTTGGATCTTTCTCCATTATAGTTTACCAATGAAGATGTAAGAGTTTATGATCTGGTTTATTTCATTGCACTGATTTATTCTAAAATGGTCTGTTTGTTGCATCAAAACCTTATTTCAAATGGTTCTTTCACTCCATGCAAAGTTCAATTCGAATTCTTTATTATGCACTTTCCATATGGAGAGGACAGATCCGTTGCAAACTTCAACAGCAGAAAACCCAAGAGCTTAGTAAAGTGGAACTGATCGATCTGGTTAGCTAGTTCTTGGTTTTTGAAGGATCCAATGTTCTAAGCAGATCTCCCACAATATTGTATAGCCTATTCAGATAGTGCAGAGGTTCTGGAATCTTGATAGTAACATATGCAGTCTAAGCCAAGGCCTCTATCTAGATAGACTATACTTAGTTTGGCGATCCATCTCTTGGAGGAAGGTAAGATCTTTAAGTCTCAAGTTCCAATTCTCTTAATGTATATATGCGCTAATACCGTGTATTCTGGATGAAAAGAATGTAGAAGCAACACGCATCTAGTCGAACCAGTTAATGATCAAGGTCCCAGGGATGGATACGATCTATTAAACCTAAAGGCCATGGATACATGGGACTCTACCACTGGATGGTCACTGACTCTAAGACCCACAAAAGGGGACCGTGCAATAGTAACTGTAGTGGTTAGTGTGATTCCAGGCGACAACTTGTCATCCATCTCCATTTCGATCTACTTTTGATCCACCTGTCTTTCTCAATCTCATATTACTCAATTCTGTTGCTCGGCCATACGCCTTGAACCTTCTTCCCTCATTGCTCAACCTCCAGTTAAACAAAATCACAAGCACTCTTCCAGGCCATTTGGTTCCAAGATTTGCCCATCTCAGTCAAGCTAGATCCATCTCATCCGAATGACACTTACTTAATTCTTACGAACTAATCCATCCATCTTAACCTAGCTTCAACCAAATTCCCCAACTTAGGTTCAAATTAGCTCTAGTTGTTGGAAGACAGTTTAATTTCCGACAAATCAATCGCTTAATTACTAAAAAATCATATTCTATAAACCAAAACCAGAAGAAAAGAGGGATAGCGAACCTATAAATGCGGAAATTGGGTTCCCGCTGGAAGATATCAGGAAAGTCCTCTCTCAAAGATCGAATCGCATACCCCAAGTTAACATAATACCGCTGCTTCTCCTCCTCCTCCTCCTCCTCGTCCCTCTCCTGCTGCGGCTTGAGTGAGGGAGACGGAGGCGAAGAAGGCGAAGCGCTAACGAGGAGTGGAAGTGAAAGAATTGGAGACAGGACAAAGCTGCCGCCGGCACTGCACAGAGGATCACAAACCCTAATCACCCTCCCCGGGGCCTCGTCCTTGACCAAACCACGGGCAGAGCACCGGGCCGGGGCTCTCTTGCGGGAATCCAACACGCCGGCGATCGACCAACGAAAGGGTTGGGGATTGACGACGGGGTTTGCGGTTGCGTCGGTGAGAGGGAGAAGAAACGCCATGAGAGGAGGAAGAAGATATTTCTTTTAGGGCACTACGGCAAAATATCCATTTTTAGCGAAGAGCCGAAGAGATAGGAATCGAATCGGCTTTGAGATATTCCTCAATCACAAACAGTAATTATTATTTAAATTTTTATTTTTATAAAAAAAAAAATAATGAGTTTAATAGAAAATGAAATAGTCTCAAAGTAAATAAGTTGGTTTTATAAATAAAAAATTAACTATAATAAAATTATGAAATAGTCATATATTGAAAATTTTAAAATATGTGGATTAATGTATTAAAAATGAGAGGCTTTCCCTTGTGTGATGTGTCCACTCTCATAATCTCATAATTAGTTTTAATTTTTAATTTTATATTTAAGTTTATTTCTAAGTTAATTATTCTAAAATCCCTAAATCCCTAACTAAATTCAACTACCTTCTCAATCCCGTGTTAGACAAAATATATTATCACTCTCTAAGTATAATTTTTCTTTACTTCAACTATCTAATACATTCCGATTTACCTAATTATTTTTATTTTTTTAAGTATAAAAAATCTAAAATAAAATATAATTTATCTTAAATTCAGAACTATTTAACTAAAATCAAATTGATTTAGCCTAAGCTAATCGATTGGTATGAACTTCAAATCGATTGATTATGGGGAAAAGAGTTGTGTTTAATTGAATAGAAAATACACATGATTATAATTAAATAGTGCTAAATTTAAGAGAAATTATCCCTCCTTTTAAATTTTTTTTACCTATAAAAAATATGAGAGCTTTTATTCACTCGTGAAAGATAAAAAAATAGTCATGTTTAATTTGATAATAAATATAATATATTTTAGTTTTAATGTACTAATTTAAAGGAATTATATTTTTTTAATTTTTTTTTACTATAAAAATATAATAATTAGATAAATTAGTGTATTAGCGAGCTGAAGTAAAAGAAATTTATATATAATGAGTAAGAATAATTTTTTTCTAACAGAGAAATTAAATGAAGAAGCAAGTTAAATTTTACATACTGATATAGAACTTATCTATACTTCTTTACTTCTTTGTTTTTTCCTACAAATGAGCGGTCAAGAATTCATTCTTTATTCTTTTCTATTCGCGTAAGTAAAATATTTCAATCTCTTTCTAAACTTTTTCTCATTATTGTTAATTTTTATCCTTCATATCATTACTACACCACTCTTTTATAAGGAAAATATTATACTCAATAAAAAATTTTACAAAAAAGTTTAGTAAATGATGTAATATTTTATATACAGTGATCTTTGATGGATCATTGTACCTTTCAGGGTATAGTTTGATTCAGGACGACGATCTCCGACCGTCGATAATGTTCGAGCGATAATCGAACATATACATATAAAATACCACATTATCCATTGTATATTTTATTAAATTTTTCACTGAATATATCTAAGCTCCTTTTATAATTATCTTCTTCATCTTACATTTAGTATCAATGATTTTTTTTTATCTAAAATTAACATTGGTATACTTTAATGTGATGAAATGCATAGTTATCTTTCAGTATCTGGATATTTATATATTGGTATTAATGGGGTTGAGTATCCCATGACAGATATGTGGGTTGAAAAAGTTGAGGGGCTAGATGTAGCGAGTCTGAACGACTCTTTTTTCGGAACTCCTGAGACCTTATCGGAAGGGGATCCCCCGGGACCCACGATAGATACGCCCTGGAGATAAAATCAAGAAACGCACCCCTGAGACCTCCTCGGGGAAGCGGAGTGCCCGGGATCCCCCCGGCCAGAAGACCCCGAGATCACCTTGGGGAAGCGGAGCCCAAGAAGCATTCGGTCTCAAGTAACGGTCTCCCTTTCTTCGGATATGTGGATAATCATCACCAATTATCACGGAGTCATCATGACCCATAATCATCGCAATGGTCCGAACTGTGGACCGTTACCAGGAGTGTAGCCAGGATTCATAACTACCTGGGGCTCTTCGTCATCCAAAATTTAAAATAATAAATTTTTTAACAAAATCCAAAGTTAAAATTTTATAAATATTATTGTCCAATATTATGACAACTCAAATAATCACAACTTATTTATAAATATTCAAAATAATTTTAAAGTTGTCACATTTTATTTCAAAGTCGCACAATTTCAAAATCTACAACAATAAATCAATAAATAAATAATATTAGCGCAATATATGAGACGAAAATTATACTAAATCAAATGTATAAAATTTTCACTTGAGACGGTCATAAATCAAACATATACAATGAATCATAATTAATTCAAATTAACTAATAATTTTTCAATATCAATAAAAAATTATTTATCTCGTATGTTAAATTGATTGTTATACCTATAACAATCTCTTTGAACGAGAATACAACAAGATTCAAAATAAGTAAAATTATGATTACCCTTGATTTAAGCAATATAAGAGTTATAGTGAAGTTGTTGGTGCATGGAAGATGATGATATATAACGGTCGTTGGTAGTATGTGCGGGGAGGACAAAAAGAAGAAGAAAGAGAATATTTTTTAAAAAATATCTTAATTATTTTAAATGGATCAGATTAATTTAATTTACTGGGTCATAACTTGATCAAATCAATTCCAATTAAAATAACATACTATTCATCTCCTCATCATTAAATTTAATTCACATTCCATCTAATTTAAACTCAACATCTTCATTTTATGTTAATAATTTAATAATCTCTATTTTATTTATTTTTCATTCTAGATTTTATTATTTTTTTCAAATACTTAATTTGTTTTCGATGGGTTCAAAAATTAATAAAATTAAAAACTAATACATATATTTGAAAAGTAGGTGGGGCTGGAGCCCACCCTAACCCATGGGTGGCTCCGCCCCTGGGTAAAATAATGATTTATTAGTTTGAATAAATTTTGTCTTGACTGGTCTTACATTCAAGACGCGTAAGTTGTGTACGCACACGAGTCAACTTGGTTTAATACAAATTTAGATCCTAGATTTGCACCTTTTGCAAACTCACATGTGAGAGAGAGTCTCTCCACATACATTCATTCACAATTAACATATTTACGAATCAATTTAAACCAACTAATATGTTTTAAAATTTTCAATGTGAAATTAAAATCTCAACCATAATAAAATCTTTTTCCTCTCCATCTCATTTTTTATTCACTTGTATCCACGGAATCTGAGATGACCGATGAGAATCGAAATGGAAGGGAGCCTACGTAAGTAAAGTTTTGAATTTTGAGAAGAGGAAGATGATCATGGAAAGAAGTAAAAGAAATTAATACGTCTTTGATCTTTTTGATTGTAGAACAATTCAATCACATTCGTGATTCTGCAAGTTGATTTCATGGAATAGTTTCTGACGAACGGTACAGTTTCACGAAGAGAAAAAGGTGGGAAAATCCCACGGTGAAGGGGTGCGTTGAAGGGAAATGAATGGGCAAGATGGTGCCCTCCCCCTCGTCTTCCTTTCTCTGATCTGTCTGGTTCTGCGATCCTGATGGTTTCTGCAATTTGTCGGATAAAGAACGAACAGAGGAGGGGCATCAGCTGCCGCTGCCTGCAGTGGCCGTGCTGCTGCTGCTGTGCGGAATCCACGCGGGCGGAAGACGGTGATCCCCCAGCGTGCTTTCGTCGTCAAATAAGGCCTCCGCATCCGGCGAGGCAGCTCCGCCCACAACGTCCAGTATCATTTCGTCCTCTTCCTCGTAGTCATCCGCTTCGTCGCCGGCCTCCGCGTCCTCCGAGCGGCGGCGGAGGGTTCCGTCGTCCATGGAGGCTGCGAGCGGGTTAGTTGGGGAGAGACTCGCTGACGGGTGGTTGGACGAGTGGTTGGCGGATGAGGACTCGCTGTCGTCTGTGACGGCGGATGCAGGGGCAGGGGAAGGGAACTTGTGGCTGGTGCTGCCGGCGAGGGAGTTCCGGTGAGTGGCCGCAGGGTGGTTGTGCTCAGCGGTGTAGGTGATGATGAACAAGGCCGGATCAACTCGGCTTCGCTCCACCTGCTTTCGAGCGAGGCAGCTCTTTGAGCTGCTGCAACGGTAGTATCCCCTGCTTTCCCAACCAAAATCAGCTTCCTTCTTCTTGCTCGCTTCGAAGCCATAATAACAGAGAGACAGAAGCTTATATTGTTTACCGAGGATAAGGAGAGCCCTCGATGGGTTTTTGGCCGTACTTTCGCCACGCCCACACGTCGGCGGAGAGCCCGTCGGCCGGCACCTGGCAAACCACCTTCTTCTGCTGGTTCTTCCTGGAATTAAAAAAAAAAAACCCAATTCATAGATCAAAGTTCGCTCTTTTAACCTGATTGATGAACGAGAAACAAATGCAGATTGGAAGAAGAACTACGTGCACCTTCTTTTAGAACGAGGAATCTGAGGCGGCAGCCGGTGAGCTTGCCGGGATGGTGGATGTGGCCGCGGAAACCCTACGACGGCGGCGGAAAGGTCGGCGGGGGAAGCCACGACGCCGAAGGACTCCATCGCAGCTGTAGCGGCATCTGCTGACTTTTCGAGAAGAAGAAAGGCCTGTAAAGCTCCTCCAGTTCCTGGAACCCATCCCGTCTCTGTAGCAGATCCGGGAAACCCGAAAAGGAGCCACTTTTACCAGCCTCCGACTCATCCAGCGTCGTCGGCGAAGGAAACCAGGCTTCCAGCCTCGTCGACGAAGGACGGCGACCCCGCACGACCGCGCCGAGATCCCACTCCTCCTCGGCGGCCACCCACGGTGAGGACGACCACATCGTACAGAATTAAACTAATTAATCACCTAGCTCGAGCTATTGCCTGCATAGTCATAATTCCGCCACGTGCAAAGCGAGACGGAGGAGGCTTTGACGGAAGCTCGGAAGACGTCGGAAAAAGGAAAGAGAGAGGGCGGGCGAGCGGCGTTGACTTATGCCTCTCGCGCTCTCTCTCTAGCAGACAGGGGAGAGGAAGCGTGGAACGAACTTTATATATATAGCAATTTTGGACGTAGACATATTTATCTAAGGGAAATGATTTGAAAAGTAAATTTGGGAGAGTAAAAATTATAGTGAATGACGTGCAGTTAATGTGTACATGTTCGATTGTCGATCGGACACCACCGGCGGCCTCTGATTGCCGTCCCGAATCAAACTATACCCTGGGAGGACGGTGAACTCGTCAGGATCGTCGGCAACGGTGAACCCATCGAAATCGACGATCAATGATACGAGATCGTAATTGTGGCGATCCCCGACAGGTTCACCGTGCCTCCCAGGATATAGTTTAGTTAAGGGCGGCGGTCGAAGGCCGCCGGTAGTGTCCGATCGATGATCAAATATCGGACGTGCCGTCGATTGACGGTTAAAATTTTTACTGAAACATTCATTTTCATTGTAAGTATCATTATTCTTTATGTAAATGAAGAAAGCAGTGGGGAGGGTGGTACGTGGGACAACACAAAATCCAGGTGGTTTTTGGAAACCGGCTTTATTTTCCTGCCACTTGCCGGTGACTTTGCATTGGGCGGTAATCAACTCAGCTGAGCCGAGCTAGGAGATGTTCAAATTTTTTATTAGATAATCCAATTAAATTAGGTTAAATTTAAAATGAAATAAAATTTTAAAATAATTATTCGAATTTATTTGATTTTTTTGATGAATTTGAGTTTAATTTAAATTTAACTTAAATTTAATTCGTTTAAATATTATTAAATTTCTTATTTAAATTTGTTTAGTTATTTGAAATTTTTACATATTTATTTATCATCAAATTTGATAATTTAATTTTTTATTTAGCCGGTTAAAAAGAGTTTTATTAATAAATCATAAATATTATTTATAAATCTTAATAAGTTTAAGGAGCGCTTGGTAAGCGGGTTTAAAAGATGGAAATGAAAATGAAATCTATTTTATTCTCATTTATGATGCTTGGTATATAGGAATCGGAATCAAAATATGTATATGACACCCCTGATTTTATAACTTACCCTTACTAGGTTATCACTAAACTCATAAACCCCTCAATCAAAATTTATTACCATTCTCATTGCCAAATGTATACTGTTCCAAAAGGAATCGTCGTCGATGGTCAGTCACCAGGGGCAGTCCACGCGGACGCTGACGCTAGAGGAAAGCTTCCACCCTGCGAGATTAACACGAGCGTTAGGGAAACACGCTGGAGGTTGTCCGGCAGAGCCCACTTTGACGCTCGTTAGTGCCTCGATCTAGCAGATGAAAGGAAGCAAAAGAGGGAGTATACGTGAAATAGAGAGTACGTAACCCCTTTACCAGAGGGGTTAAAGTACCTTTTATACCTGAGATGTCCATCCCACGAGTTTCCACAATCTCCCCCACGTCCCTCCATCTTCGGCTACTGGATCACCCTCGTAACAGTCGTCACAGTCATTAAATCTGGGGCGCTGCAAGGATGAAGGCGTTAACGACCGTGGATTATGGGTCATTATTATCCCGCAGTTATTGGTGATCATTATCTATAGATCCGAAGATAGCGGGGCCGTTACTTGAGGCCGAATGCTTCTTGGGCTACGCTACCTCGAGGTGATTTCGAGGTTTTCCTGCCGGGGGAGTCTCGGGCATTTAACCTCCCGAAGTGATCTCGGGGGCTTAATCTCCCGAGGGGATCTCGGGCGTATGCCCTCTTGTGCCGATTTCCCGTGCCTGCATGGCCCGATGTAACTTCGGGAATACTCATTTTCGAGGGGGTCTCGGGAGTCCGAGAGAAAGAGCATCATCCCGACTCGATACATAGTTTTTTCGATCCATGTGTTAATCACGGGATGTTCAACCCTATCATATACTAAGCACCCCTTAATACATGTTCAAATTTATTTATTTAATTTAATTAGTTATTAAATTTTATTTATTTAAACAATCTATCTTATGTATAATATCAAATCAACATAAATAAATTTTTATTCACGGATATCCTATTCCTTTACACTCCTTCCGCGATCTTGTACGGTCCGGTCATATTTAAACCTCCACGAGAGTACGGAACGATTTAATTATACAAAATAAAAATAAATTGATACAAATTAAATAAACGGTAAATTATAGAAAATTCTTCTATCCTCATTTGATCTTTGCATATATTTCCCATTTGAGATTTTTTTACATTCACTCCCTAATGGATTGAGTATAAAAGAGTAAAAATTTAATATACATCTGTGAAAATTAAGTATAAAAGAGTGAAATTTGAGTATAAAAGAGTAAAAATTGAGTACACAGTTTCTTTATGTGGTGGATACAACCTTACATATTCAAATTTCTAACTTTTATACTCAACTTTCTTCAAATAATACTCACTAAACTATTTTGTCAATCCCATCAGGGACTGTATATAAAGAAAAATTTGAGTGAGGATTTTGTCAATCCCATCAGGGAGTATATAAAGAAAAATTTGAGTGAGGACTGCATGTAAAGATGAATTTGAAGATAGTGAGTTTATGAAAATTTTCTCAATAAATTAATTTTAGAAACTAACACTGTGTGAAGGATATTTATTAATTCATATTTATGGCTATTTTGTGCACTTATCATTTAAAATAAGTACTCTTTTATTTATAGAAATGTACAAGTGAAACTCTATAAAATAATTCATTGGATATTAATTATGTTAATGGGATCTGATAGGACGATTTGCCTTTAATTGTAATGGACGCATTGCTGATCTAATGAAAGATTGCTGTTCTAAATTAATTAATTTTAGTACAATATCAACTTCAATCACAACAATTGAATAATAAATAAGGAAATATAATCCCTCTATTGGTAGTACTGGTAGATGCAATTAAGTTGGCTATATAGGGTATTAAAAATGAACAAAGTCCAACTAAATTTTGTACCATTTAAAATTATTTTACGATATAATCAAGTGCTTAAAACAAATTAAGTAATTAAAATGATTATTTATGTTTTGATTAATTCATTTTTTACGAGTTTGAGTTCAGTTTGAGTTTAGCTTGAGCTTGACTATTTATATATTATCGAGCTCTTATTTTAAGAGCAAAAGACATTTGGGTATCAAAATTAATTTTTTTTATGGCTAAAAAATTTAAAAATTAAAAACCCTTAGGGTCTACCTTCCCAATTGTGTTATAATATTCAATAATAATTTTTTTTTAAAAAAAACTTGAGGTGACTCTCATTATATGTTATTAAAATTGTTACTTTTAAAATTTGACAGTGAAAAAAAATAAACACCCAACTTTGAAATTATAAAAGTCTTTTTAAAAATTTGGTATCAGAATCCCTAATATTGATTGATTATTTACAACTTTTCTGTTTTAAATTTTATTAATATGCTAGGCATTGCAAGAATATTTTTTTTTATCATATCTAACACTAAATCCTATCGTTTGATTTTGATCAAAGTGGATATTTTTTTTAAAAAAAAGTTCTAAGTGACAACATATATTGAGTAGGAAACATAATTAATATTTGTCTTAAAATGTAAAGCCATCTATCTGTTGATATTTGATTGAATTCCAAATATTTATGGTGTATATTTTAGTCTCACATTGCTAAGCCAAGAAAGTTGGAATGGCTTATATATCAAACCATTCATACCATGCTTAGATGGCTTAGGGGGACCTACACGCATGCGCGGATTGAGCCCAAACCAAGTGGTTTCAGGGGGTCTGGGCCAGAAATCCATAAACCGGGCGCGACGCACGCGATTATCGCGCGCAGGGGGGGTGCAAATCCCCAGCCCGTGAGCCTCGCGCTTGCGGGCGGCCCGGTTTGGTTTTGCAGAATTCGATTTGATTCCTAAAATCAATTTGGTTTTACTTCTCTTTCTTTTATTTATTTTTATTTTCTTTTTTTTTTTGAGAAACCGCAGCGGCTGGGGCGCTCGGCGCGTCTCTTCACGCGATGCGCGTGGTCGCGACTTCTCAGATAGAAGAGGCAAAAGTTTTGCCTCTTCGGATCTATAAAAGGAGGGAGAAGGGGAAGAAGCAACACACTCACAGCTTCTTCTTCTCTTCTCCTCTTCGAGTTCGAGCATCGTCTCCTCTCGAAGTTCTTCCTGTCTCGGCGGTGAAGTTTCTTTTCTTCCTGTTTTCGGTGTTGGGTCTTGAGGCTTCGTCTTGTGCGATCTGAGGTTGAGTCCGAAGGCAGCGTTCGTTTTGGAGTGCACCTACGAACGCAGCGTGGTTGTCGGATCTTGGGGGAGTTTTGCCGGGAGCCTTTGCACCGTAGGGCGGCAATCAATTCTCTAAAGACAGTCGGCACGCCGACGCTTCAACCGGAGGATAACGATTTCCTAACCCTGCTTATTCCTATACTGTCTATTGCATGCTGCCTGATTTTATTAGTGCAAATATATATATGCCTGATTTTATTAGTGCAAATATATATTATTGATTTTAGTGCTATTTATACAACAATTTTAGAGAATTGATTGCAAACATCAATAGACATGATGAATAATAGGGCAGTTGGATCTGATGAGGCTAGCGCCAGACCTGAAAGATTTTTTGGGCAGAACTTTAGGCGTTGGCAACAACGCATGAAGTTCTGGCTTACCACGCTAGGGCTATTCTCTGTCATTGAAACAGATCCTCCTTCACCTGATGAAGAGGAACCTGGCCGTAGTGCTGCCGTAGAGAGGTTTAAGTCAAGGGATTATCTCTGCCATGGGAGAATCCTGTCTGCCCTCTCAGACGCACTTTTTGATGTGTACTGCTCAACCTCTTCGGCCAAGGAATTGTGGAAATCCTTGGATAAAAAATATAACTCCGAAGATTCTGGTTTAGAGAAGTACACCGTGGCAAAGTTCCTAAACTTCAAAATGGTTGAAGGAAAATCTGTAGTTGAGCAGACCCATGAATTTCAAGTTCTGATTCATGGTCTTGCTGAAGGAGATATGCTACTACCCGAAAAATTTCAGGTCTTGTCTATCATCGAGAAGTTGCCTCCGAGTTGGGAAGATTTTGGCATGACTCTTAAACATAGGAGAGGTCAAATCTCTTTAGAAGATTTGATGATTGCCTTAAATATCGAGGAAGAACATCGGAAGCAACATAAAGATGATAATAAGACAATACCTATGGAATTTGTTCCAAAGGCAAATGTAGTGGTCTCTTCTGACAAGAACAAATTCAAAAACCAAAAGAACAAAATGAAACCCAAACCAAAGGTTCAGAAGAAGCATGGGACTAGGCCATACTGGGCTTGTGGACAAGTTGGACATTTTGCCAAATTTTGTCCTGAACGGAAGGACAAGAAGAAAAACCAAGGCAATACGTCCAACACCAAGGCACAAGCAAATGTTGTGACTGCTAATGCCGACACCAGCGATAGGTTTGTTACCTTTAACCCCGAACTAAATTTGATCTATCAACCTAATGAGTGGTTGGTTGATACAGGTGCTAATGTGCACTGTTGTGCTGATCGCTCTGCCTTCCTTACTTATCAGGTAATTGAAGGCACTTCCGTGACCATGGGGAACCATTCTGCAGCTAGGGTGCTTGGGATAGGACAAGTTGACCTGAGGTTCACCTCTGGAAAGGTCCTGTCACTGCATGAGGTGCATCATGTTCCAGCGGTCCGTCGGAATCTGATTAGCGGGTCAAATCTAGTTCGTGTTGGTTACGAATTGAACTTTAAATGTAATAAAGTTGTAATATTACATTTAGGAACCTTTATTGGAAAGGGTTACCTTAATGAAGGATTATTTAAACTCAATGTAGAAAATGTAACTTTGAATAAATCTAATGATGTTGGTTGTTCTTATAACATTGAATCTTATGATGTATGGCATGATAGATTAGGACATGTTAATTTTCAAACTGTAAAAAGAATGATGAATCTTGACATGATTCCTAAGCATGCCATAAATGATAAGAAAAAATGCGAAATTTGTGTGCAATATAAACAGCCCCGAAAACCCTTCAAATCAGTTGATAGAAATTCTGATATTATAGAATTAATTCATACTGATTGTTGTGAGTTTAACGGTGTAATAACGAGAGACCATAAAAGGTATTTCATTACCTTCATTGATGATCACTCTCGTTATTGTTATGTTTATTTGCTAAAAACCAAGGATGAAGCTTTAGATAAATTTATGGTTTTTAAATCTGAAGCCGAAAACCAAACGAATAAAACCATTAAGAGGTTAAGGTCTGATAGGGGCGGAGAGTTTACCTCGAATCTGTTTCAGAAATTTTGTCAAAATTCAGGTATAATTCACGAGGTGACTGCTCCATATAGTCCTCAATCAAATGGTGTAGCAGAACGAAAAAATCGAACCCTTGAAGATATGATCAATTCCATGTTAGGAAGTTCTGGGTTACCCAACTTCATGTGGGGGGAGGCTCTATACACTGCATGTCATGTGTTAAATAGGGTCCCAATGAAGTCAAGGGATAAAAGCCCATATGAGCTTTGGAAAGGTCGGAAAACAAGTTTGAAATACCTTAAAGTGTGGGGGTGCCTTGCAAAGGTACTAGTACCTGAACACAGAAGGAAGAAACTTGGTCCAAAGACCATAGATGGTATCTTCTTAGGTTATGCTCAAAATAGTATTGCATATAGATTTCTGATTATTAAATCAGAAATTCCTGGAATAGATGCAAATACTATTGTAGAGCTTCGCGATGCTACATTTTTTGAGGATATATTTCCTATGAAGATGAGAACACCTCAGTCCATTTCTAGTATTCCTACTAGAGATGAGCCTGCTTCCGTAGATGTCCCATTATCCGTAGTGAGTGCACCTTCCTCAAGTCACTCTAGAATAGATGAATCTAGTGAGTGTACAGAACTGAGAAGGAGCAAGAGACAACGTGTCTCTACGGATTTAGGCCAAGACTTTATCACCTATAATATAGAAGGTGACCCTGTGACATATAGAGATGCTATGGCTTCTCCTGAAGCTAAGCACTGGAAAGAGGCCACTAAAAGTGAAATGGACTCTATTATCTCTAATGCCACTTGGGAGTTAGTAGATTTACCTCCTGGTTGTACCACCATAGGATGTAAATGGGTGTTTAAGAGAAAACTAAAACCTGATGGGTCAGTAGATAAATTCAAAGCACGCCTAGTTGCTAAGGGATTCAAACAAAAAGAAGGGATTGACTATTTTGACACTTATTCTCCTGTTACCAGAATTACTACAATCCGAGTGTTAATAGCATTGACATCCATATATCATCTTGAGGTCCATCAAATGGATGTCAAAACGGCATTCCTTAATGGTGATCTTGAAGAAGAGATATATATGGATCAGCCAGAGGGATATGTAGCTTCTGGAAGTGAGAATAAAGTCTGTAAGTTAGTTAAATCTCTATATGGTTTGAAGCAAGCCCCAAAGCAATGGCATGAAAAATTCGATAGTGCTATGCTATCATTTGGCTTTGAAATTAATGACTCTGACAAATGTGTATATACTAAACTGAAAGGCGATAGATGTATTATTTTATGTTTATATGTAGATGATATTTTATTGTTTGCATCTGACCTTTCAATTATTAACGAGACCAAGGCTCTCTTAAGTGGTAAGTTTGATATGAAGGATATGGGTTGTGCTGATGTGATTTTAGGGCTGAAGTTGACTCGCTCAACTGATGGAATAGCAATTTCTCAGTCACACTATGTGGAGAAAGTGTTAGAGAAATATGGCTATAGCCACATAAAATCTGTAGTCACACCCTATGATCCTTCAAAGACTCTCCACAAGAATAAGAGTGGCGTGGCTGTGTCTCAATTAAGATATTCCCAAATAATTGGGAGTCTAATGTATTTGGCAAATTGTTCTAGACCTGATATTTCGTTTGCTATAACTAAATTGAGCAGGTTTACCAGCTGTCCGGACAGAACGCATTGGGATGCATTAGACAGAGTACTCAGATATCTAAAAGGAACTATATCCTTGGGCTTGCAGTATGGGAGATTCCCTGCAGTCCTGGAGGGATATAGTGATGCCAGTTGGATAGCTGACACTGCTGAGTGTAAAGGCGTTACTGGTTATGTCTTTACACTTGGAGGCGGTGCAGTTGCTTGGAGGTCTGTTAAACAGACGATTATATCCCGTTCTACATCTGAGGCAGAATTGTGTGCTTTGGATACCACAGTAACTGAAGCAGATTGGCTTAAGGGTCTTCTGTCTGAAATTCCTTTGATAATTAAGCCAATACCTTCTATTTCAGTACACTGTGATAATCAAACAACAATAGCTCAGATTAGAAGCTCCAAGTATAACCAGAAACAGAAGAGACATGTACGAATCAGATTGAAGTCTGTTCGTGAGCTAGTGTCTCTTGGAGTGGTGTCTTTGGACTTTGTAAGTTCAAAAGACAATATTGCTGATCCACTCACAAAAGGTCTTGATTCTGAGAAAATCAAGAGATCCAGTAAGGGAATGGGACTGAGGCCTATCCTGGTTTCATCTATAGCGGCAACCCAACCTATCTGATTGGAGATCCCAAGAAGTAGGTTCAATGTGGTACAAACAAGCTATAAGGGTGAACCGTAAGCATAAATTAATTGAGATATAATCTCAAAGTTTCTTCCCTGGATATATGCTTGACTGCTAGTAAGGATGAGCTTAAGACTCTTAATGAGTTCAAGGTCTTTATGACAGGATGCTTGTAGTACATCCTTGGAGAACTCACCTATGTAAGTGTAACTGTGAGGCCGCAGTGTGGGGGGTTTGGGCAACTCTCCTTAACACTTATGAAACAAGATTCGGTGGCATGGCCGTAATGCACCAACCCAGAAGGATTCAACCGTCGCCTGTGATGAGTTGTTGCCAATTGATTTTCACATATTAAAGGTTTAAGTTCAAGACTTAGTTCACTTCAAACCTGTGTGAATAAGATTGGTTTACTTAAGTGAAAATTCAAACCGGAAGGTATTTTCACTGAAAGCTCATTACGACAAAGCCTCAAGACCTGTTTTTCTATTTTTCCAAAAATAATTTGAAATTTGTGGGGGATTGTTGATATTTGATTGAATTCCAAATATTTATGGTGTATGTTTTAGTCCCACATTGCTAAGCCAAGAAAGTTGGAATGGCTTATATATCAAACCATTCATACCATGCTTAGATGGCTTAGGGGGACCTACACGCATGCGCGGGTTGAGCCCAAACCAGGTGGTTTCAGGGGGTCTGGGCCAGAAATCCATAAACCGGGCGCGACGCACGCGATTATCGCGCGCAGGGGGTGCAAATCCCCAGCCCGTGAGCCTCGCGCTTGCGGGCGGCCCGGTTTGGTTTTGCAGAATTCGATTTGATTCCTAAAATCAATTTGGTTTTACTTCTCTTTCTTTTATTTATTTTTATTTTCTTTTTTTTTTTGAGAAACCGCAGCGGCTGGGGCGCTCGGCGCGTCTCTTCACGCGATGCGCGTGGTCGCGACTTCTCAGATAGAAGAGGCAAAAGTTTTGCCTCTTCGGATCTATAAAAGGAGGGAGAAGGGGAAGAAGCAACACACTCACAGCTTCTTCTTCTCTTCTCCTCTTCGAGTTCGAGCATCGTCTCCTCTCGAAGTTCTTCCTGTCTCGGCGGTGAAGTTTCTTTTCTTCCTGTTTTCGGTGTTGGGTCTTGAGGCTTCGTCTTGTGCGATCTGAGGTTGAGTCCGAAGGCAGCGTTCGTTTTGGAGTGCACCTACGAACGCAGCGTGGTTGTCGGATCTTGGGAGAGTTTTGCCGGGAGCCTTTGCACCGTAGGGCGGCAATCAATTCTCTAAAGACAGTCGGCACGCCGACGCTTCAACCGGAGGATAACGATTTCCTAACCCTGCTTATTCCTATACTGTCTATTGCATGCTGCCTGATTTTATTAGTGCAAATATATATATGCCTGATTTTATTAGTGCAAATATATATTACTGATTTTAGTGCTATTTATACAACACTATCAAGTTTGGCTAAAATTACTAGATGATTTTTTTAAAAAATAAATAAATAAATAAATAAAAGTATTGAATGAATTTAGACACCACAAGGATCACAGTGAGAATGATTTTGAGAATTTAAGCACACATACTTGAGTTATTCAACAATTTTATTCAAAATTGTCAAATAATTTTCCGAGACTCAAAACAATTCAAATGAGAGCATAATATTTGCACTAAGAGTTCAAACAAATAAAAATGACCTCTTACTTATAACCCCCGGGCACGGTGGTAAAGCGTTTGGTGGATTCCATAGCACCAAAGACATGCAATAAGGCTATTAATTAAAATACACTTTTAAATACAAATCCAAGTAAAGAAAAGTCACAGGCTAGGAATTCTGCCAACAAAACTTTCTCGAACTTGAAACTTTTAATTTTCAAGTTGTTAATACTTTACCTCTATCAATTCTCAATACTGCTATTAATTAAGCAATGCCAATCCACATTTGAAGAGTTGCAATGTCACACACACACTGCATTCTCAGTGATTTTCTTAATGAATGTCTCAATTCTTTTGCTGAGAGGTAAAGCGTGACGTTCAGAACATTTTGCATTCTTCAATCTTTGCCACAAACTTCTTGTCGTGTCAGCTTCATGTTTTTTTCTTCTAAGTGTCTGTCAGATCCCCTACGTGGATGTTTTATTGCATCATTATCATATGCCACTTTCCAACTACATCTACTCACTTTTGCTCTTTGATCTGAAGTGATGTCGCACCACTTTCTGGTGGAATTTACTGGAAAAAAACCCCAACACCAACAATAGCAGCTGGAAGAAGCCACTCAGCACTGTCCCCATAAGTTTTTTTTGAACCTTTTTGGGGGTCACAGAATCACAGCCACTGTAGCTCATATCTCCTGCCCATTTGCTAGTGCAGAAAATACTGAAATCGATCCACAAGAAGCAATGTCAACGCTGCTCTGTGCCATAGACGAACTGTGCCAGATCGCGGTTGCTGCAGCCGAACTGTTCACGAACTCAATAATTCCTTTCCTGGAAGGCATAAAGCACCCGAGGTGGCATGTGCTGGATAACAATAAAACTCAACTTGCTCGTAGATGACTTATCTGTTTTGCCAATTCTACTGCCTTCACCGGAAGGTTTTTTTTTTTTTTTTTAATGGGCATAAGTTATTCAATTTATACCGATTAATTTTGAGAATGATCTAGTCTCGTAGAAATTTCTCTATCTATTACCTAATAAATTGGAAAACGCTCGCAGTGGAAAACTCATCAACTCAACATCCTTAGATCAACCATTTATTAAAAAATATTATTTTATTAATTCATCGAAACTGAGATTTTACTCTTAGATAGAAGAAAAATTACAAATTAAATACAGCCTATCACTATACCACTTCCTGATTCAAGGAAAAAAAAGGCGTTAAGTGTCAATAATTCTTATCCCATGTTTGGATGGCGTAAGAGGAAGTTCAATGAATGAAAGAAAAGGAAAGGGAAGAAATGATAACTTCCTTAGAACATTCATATCATATTTTCTATTTAAAATCTAAATTTTAAAATAAAAGAACTACTCTATTAAATTTGGATATCTATTTTTCACTACATAATATATCAATTTTTCTATAATTTATCATATTTTTATTATTTTTCTATCCCTATTTAATATACACTTTTACTGCCTAATCTCATTTTTTTTATTTTTTTCCTTTCAAATTAAATAATATTTTAATATTAAGAGGATATATTTTATTCTTCAAATTTAAAGAAATATTATTTATAAAATTTAAATTTAGGAATAAATAAGTAGCCAATGTAAAGATTTATTTATTAATTTTCTTAAAATTTAAGATAAATTTTATATTTAAGAAAATTGACGAATCTATAAAAAAAAATAGATAAAAATTTGAAAAAAAATCTCCATCCCTCTCTCTCACGTTCTTCTCTCACCCCTTGTCAAATAAAAATAAAAATTACCTACGTATGCTTAGGCTCTAAGTTAGTATTCATGCCTCCGAAACTATGATACAGTAGTAAGACGATTAGTAATTATTTTAGGTATTCACGATTCGATCCTCAGTTACAGTATATTTATAGAAATTTTTTCTCCAAATGAGGCGCAAACCCTGGGACGCTGAGCTTCTAGATCGTCTACTATGAGCGTTTCTCGATTTACCCTGGCGTCCGGTAAAAAATTTCTATGAAGTCAGACCGATCATCCGAGGTTAAAAAACTTCGTTAATCATTTTTTTTTTCAAAATTAGTATTCATGAAAACCTCAAAAACCTTATTTTTAAATACCGACTAGTTATACTATAGGTGTTAATTCGGTAGACCGGATCGAATTGAAATTTTTTTCTAAACTCCTAATTCAAATTCGACCCGAATCCAAATTCAATAAGATATTCTTAAACTTAAATTCGAACCTGACCAACCCGAATAACTAAAAAAAAATTAATTCAAAATGATTTTTAACTATTTTTTCTATACTTATTTAATTTTATCTTAATATTCTATCATTGTCATACTAACATTGATATCAATCTATATAAAATATCTTAATTTTTAAAATAAAATTTAATTTAACTTTAAAAAAATCTACTAAATTTTAAATTAAGACCAACTCGAATCTGAGCATGATTCGAAACCCTCTAACTCGAAATTGAAAATTTTCAACCCGATCCTAATTTATTTCCGGGTTGATTTAGATCGTATCGACGGATCAGATTTATTTTTGACATCCCTAATTATATATTACATCGAAGGCTAAAATCTTAATTACGATATAATATTTTTTCCAATTGAATGAAAAATAACTTGTGCCTTTGTGATTAACCGAGCCTCAAATAAAAGAACCACTACAAGAAAAAATGCTTTTAATGACATTGAAAAGTGTCATCATATATTACTTATACTGACATTTTTGATATAGTGACATTAAGTTAAAATGCCCTCTATAGTGATGTCGTCTAAAGTTTTATCACTTATGACAAATCTTAATGTCATTATAAAATAAAAATAGTGATAAAACTAATAGCATGAATAATTGTTATAGTGACAAAAAATAGTGTCACTATAAGATTTGTAATGACATTTATATATGTTATTTTATTATAGTAATGATGACAAATTTATATGTCCTTTAAAATTATTTATCAAGACAATTTTAAGTGTCTTGAATTTTATTTATAGTCATAATAAAAAATGTCACCAATGATAATTTATAAAGTTAATTTAAAATGTCTCGTTATGTAATTTATAGTGACACATATAAATATTTGCTAGATTAGTCTATAAAGACATTTAAAATTATCATTACTAGTTAATTATTATGACATTTTGAAATGTCTTCATATGAGTTTTATAATGATATTTTTATTTACATGATTTGGTATTTTATTGTGACATAAAAACTATCATATATTAATAAATATCTCATCCATTTTCAATATTTTCATGATATAAATATTTACGCATATAATTAATTAACATAAACACAAATAAAAATTTTAAATTAAAATTAAAATGCTAATCAATAATTGTCAATTTTTTTACAATACAAGACTGTCAAATTGGTCATCTCAGAAAATATATATGCACTAATCACAATCACAAATGTATCCAATGCATTTAGTTTAAGAACTAGCAAAAAATTAAGTCTCTCCTAAAACAAAACATAACCAAACTTTGCTGCATCTTCAATCTTCAACCATCACATCTTAAATAAAGTTCAATATTCTTGTCACCTACAAAAAAAAAAAAAAAAAGATAAGCATGTTTAGATTCAAGAGAAAAAGATAAACATAAAAATTTGGAAAAAAAAGAAAGACAACACACATCAACAAAAATAAAAATCTAACCTCGTGCACCTAGTGTTAACTGCAAAAAATCATGAGCATAGCAACAAAGTAAATAAACAGGAAGAAGCACTATTTGAGGTTTTAGAGTCACCAAAGAGGTCAGAAATAAACTATAATTTAAGGGAAAGTCATCTTAGTTCCTATACGAGTATTGGTTGGATTTGATCAGTAATAGACTAACAACTTTAAATGACTATTACTATGGAATTTAAATGACTAGTACTATGGAATTTATAACTATGTTCTTAGGTAGCCTGCAAATACATAACAATTCTATATAGAATTATTTCTGTTCAAATTATTAAGATATATAGTATTTCACATGTTTTCATATTTCTACTTATTCTTTGCTCATTCTAATATAACATTAAAAAAATGACAGTGATAAGATAAAATAAAAAGTTTGAACATAAGTACCAGAATAGAAGTATAGAACTTCGTAGACAATCACTATAGTGGAATTTAGAAAATAAAGGATCAACAAGCAAGTACATCGATAAGATAACAGATGATAATGTAGTAACTGGTGTCGGAGGTATTAAGAATGTTATAAAAGATTTTCTCAAAATTACAACAAAGATTAGCTCTAAGTCCTTATTCTTTACTTAACTATTTAGATGAATTTACTAGTCATATTCAAGATAAACCTCTATAGAATCAATCAGCAGAAGCCATGAAGCTTACCATGTCTCCAGCCTTATGTGAAAGCTTTGCAAAAACACCAAACCCATGAATTATTGATTTTCCTATCAAAGAAAAAACTCATGTTAGACAATGCAGAGTATAAAAATTTATGGATTACAATAACTCAATGGTGAAAAGGATACAATATCAAGGTATTGGACTCAAGTAACTTAGTCGAAAATACTGAACTTACCAAATGCAAGGCGCCTTCTGAATGTTGTCTTAATGTTTCTGTATTTCTCAGCCATTGAACAAACACTACTATGCTTCTCAGACTCAGAGGTACTCTGATTAGAATCATCCATTGTGCACTGAGCTTGTGAGGAAATGCTGCTTGATAAACCATAGTCACTTTCATTTTGACGATAACCAGTGACCAGATATGACTGGTTCTCTACATATGATTGTTTCCGGGATGCAGTGACAAGAATCTGACGTTGCTTCTGGCCTCGCCTTCCCAAGAAATTATATGGCTCTATTCATTGGAAACAAAATGCTCAACGGTCAGGAGCTTAAACAAGCATAAAATGCAGATTAATGAGAAAGCATTTTGTAGACAAAGATCAAAATGCAGCAATTCCTGCGCTGTTTATAGCATGGGAATAATAGTAATGCAATTTATGCAAATATTATAGCATATAACATTTATATACCTACCATTCTTGCACATCCAGAAGAATTGAATGCAGGAACAAAACTTGAATCTAGCTCTGGAGGCATACTTAAGCTGTTGTCTGCAGGTGGCCTTTCCTTTGATGGCTGTCTATGTTTCTTGCAGAAAGAAAGTAGGTGAATGCATTGATCGTCATCCTCATCAAGTGACATGAGATGAATCTTTTCCTCATCCTCTAACTTTATGCAAAAAGATAAATATTGCAATAAATAAACAAATAAAATATCAAAAAGTGCCAAGCAGTATAATTAACAAGAGTATCAAACTAAAGATCCTTAATGAAGAGATGTCAAATAGCAAGTACCTCAACGCAAAGACCAGCAGCACGAGCACAGAGAGGATGATATGCCACTCGCAGGGTGGTAAGAACGGTTTTGTTGCCAACCAGCTTACTGTGTGTTGGTACTAGGTAGTGTCAGCCATAATCAGGAGGATGTACCAAAGATACCGAGATAGTGCAAGCACCAATCAAGAAAATGAAGAATACATGAAGGGGCCAGTGAGTTTTTCTTGCCCACCTAGGTTTCTGCTAACTTATTAGAATGATAGTTTAAAATACTGATTCCAGTTTCCATTGATGGGTGAGAAGGAAAGGTTTTGTTGCCACCAGCATACTACGTGTTCAGCCCCATCATAAGGACAACAAGAAAAAAAAATTTCATGCTACCATGCGAGTTCACAAGCCCTGGAAGCTTGCTCACAACCCAGGTCTCCCCCTGAGATGCCATTTGGCCCCTCCAAGATCCTTTATGAGATCTAGCAGCGCAGAAGTTTCATTGGCACCTTTGACATAGTGTTTATGCATCAACAGGTGTTACAGCCTCAATTTCAGTGTGGAATCATTTGCATCATCAAATCAATATCAATATTAAATAATAGCTGAATCATTGGGAACAACTAGAAAATAACAATGGCATAGACGATCAAATTGAAAATTAAAAACATATGGACTAATAGATGCATATGATGTTGGCACGAGGCAATGTATTATATATGGGTGCTTAAGAATCCACATCAGCAGTGAACTTATTTTTTTTAAAAAAAAATCACATGCTAGATCAAGAAAATGGATAAAAAATAAATTTTTCACAATAAGATTCCACCACAAACCTTATACTGAACGAGGACATCAATGTCTTTCATAGTTTCACGAACTATATTTCCATTTTCATCTTCAACAATCAAAACCTCTTCCGGCTTAGCCATACGACAAATCATGAGTGTTCTTAACTTGGACAATGGAACTGAATAAAGTTGCCGCCTCTGAAGAAGAGGAGAACCAAGGCCATCAACCATCTCAGGCATGAGTGTCGGCTAAAGAGAAAAGTGAGTGTCATTATTGAAAATGTGTGTCGCAAAAAAGTATATACAACTCAAACAATGTGATAATGTAAAAGAAGATATACACTAAGACATGGAAATTACAAACTAATAAGCGAGAAGTTTTTCGTACTAGTAAGGTAAACATATCTCAAGAAGATGAACATAAGTAGATGAACACAATGACATTTAAACAATACGACAAAGCATTTGTTCCTGTAGATGAGCAATGATTTTATTACTAAATACAATACAATGGCATAACTAAGTAATATACTAATTAATTAATACCCGTCTTTGAAGATCAGTAAGTTGATCAAGCATGTATTGTGTTTGTGAAAAAAAGGTCAAGTGTTAAAACACATGTTTTCAACATTTAACCATTAATATTTGATAGTAACAATTGACCATAAGTTGATACATACAAATATGAGTATACCCAAGAAAACAATTCAATTAAAATTGAAAATAGACACTACAAGAAGTTGATCGGACTTCAATTGACCATAAGTTGATCATATTTATTCACCCATGTACTGAAAATTCAAAATTTCAATTAACCCAAAAATGTTTAAACGTCGTTACCTTCAACTTCACCTCTCTCTCCTATGGTGAGCTCCCAGCGGCAGTACACGGATGCGGCGGCAGCAATCGGACTTGAGTGCTTGCTCGGACAGCAGAGGCTGGCCCTTGACCAGCATTGTGGGCGGTTGCGACCAGGAGCCGACTGCTATGGTGTTGCTGTGTTGCCCTCGCACGAAAGGCCATCGATAATGGGGGATGTGTGTGTGCGCCGGAGGAGGAAGGAGGGCCCAAGTTAGTCAGTGATCGGGCGCCAACTCAGGAAGGAAGGATTGGGATGATTAAGATTCAGCCCTGTCCAAGGCCTATGATCGCCGTTGCCAACGACGACGAGGGAGAGCAGGTGGCGATGCGGTCAGAAAAGAGAGATCGAGAGAGAGGGGTGACGTCGGCTTGTACTCGCTGCGGTGGCTCAGATCAAGAAGGGCTCCGAAGGTTGCAGCCTGGCCAAGGTCGGGGAGGAAGGCTCGCGATTGGCACTTCAAGGTGGTCGGCAACTGGCTCGTGCTCGCGGCGATCGGTGAACCGCAGGGAAGGAGGAGGAGGAGATGCGCTCAGCTTCGGCTTTGAATCTTACATGCCTGCGCGAGGGGAGGTGGTCGCCGCGATTTGTGAAGAGGAGAAGAGGAGAGGAAGAGGTCTGGTGGGGGAGGAGATGCATAAGAAAAGAGGGCGGCGTTGGGTTTAGGGATTTGGCATGGGAAGAGAACAAATAGGTATATATATATATATCCGAAAATAAAATTTTTCTCTTAAATAATTTAAAATTAATTTACCTTGCATCCAATTTTTCCTGAAAATATTATCAAAAATTTCAAAAAATTATTCCAAAATTTTCATATAATTGATTTAAATTTTTTTAACTCCTATTTACGATGATTATATATATAAGTTTATATATATAACCATATATATATTTATATACATATTTTATTTTATTTTATATATTTATTATTATTATTATTTATACACCATATTTTACACCTGCTGCCTCGCAAATTCTCGACTACCACAAATTTTAGGATACGGTAGAAGTTAAAAAAATTTTAGGTTAAACAAATTAAATAATTCTGATTAATTTATAATGAAATTTATAAAATGTGTCATGATAAAGGGTTTAATCAGATATTTTTTTTATAAAATTAATCTGTTTTAACAAGTGTCATTATAAATAGTTTATAATGACATTTATTATTAAGTGTCATAAAATAAATGTCACAATAGGTCTTTTTTCTTGTAGTGCACATACCTGCTGTAGGAGGAGTGCCGAGCTTATATGACCGAGGGGGCTGACAACCCCTGTCCACAGGGATGGGACCGAGGTATGATGGCTGTCAACCCGCCTGGAGCACAGAGGAGAGGCGCGACATGGCGCGGGGTGCTCTGGCAGTACGTGAGTACTGGGCACGCAGTACGAAGGTACTAGAAGCGCGGGCTAGCCGCGAGGAGATGTCAGATACAGGTAAGGCGTGGAGAACCCCGTCAGCAGGACTGTACCCTGGATGTGAGTGAGGGGGAGTCAGGGCGGAACAGCCCGTGCCCCAAGCGTCGACCGGCAGGTCCGCGGGTCGGGGACCGGGTCGGATAAAGATCAGGGAACGTGGGCCGCCACGCATCCGACTGGTAGAGAAAAAAGGGAGCGCAGGGTATGTTCTGGGTCGGGAGCTGCCACAAGGTTCAATACTGCTGATGGCGTCGGCCCTTGCCTTGGGTCGGGGTGACCAGGCACGAGCAGCCAGGCATTTGCCCTGTTGGCTAGGTAAGAGGCGGCCAATTAAGCTACCCTCTCAGGGGATCTCATGAACTCCACCCTCCCCTTCCTCCCTTTGAAGGGGCTTCTGTTTGAGAGGCTTTGTCCGCTGGTGCGGCTGCTGACCTGTCTGCCAATCCCTTTTAGCGCCAGGCTGGCCTGTGAGCCCGCCCCATGCCACTATCCGTAGGCAAGGTCGGGATCAGGTTATGGTGACATATTTTATATGAATTTTTCTTCTAAATAGGACGCGAATCCCACGATGTTGAGTTTTTAGATTATCCATAACGAACGCCTTCCGAATTATCCTAATAGTCTATGAAACAATTTTTTGAGATAAGATAAATCGTCTTAGATTCATCTATTACTTGATTTATTTTTTTTAAAACATCACATATGTTCTATACTAGAATTAAGATTATACTAGAACTAAGACGAGAAAGGTTAAATTAAAATGAAAGTTTTAATTACTTTTTCGATGATATCGATACTTAGTTTTGTTTAATTTTTTATAATTAGATATCAATACTTAGAGTTTCATGTCATATAACTTGTACTTATTGGAGTCTTACCCAGGCAATTTAGCCCTGCTTAGATATATATAGATAAATTATAGGAGATAATTTTACCTTAATATAATAGTCTTTTAAATATGAGAGGATAAATACCAAAGAAATATTTTACCCCCACTAAAAATTAACATCAAGATCTATTAAAATTATCAATTATGTTATTAGAATATATAAATTTTAATAACATATCATATGATATTATCTAAATGAATTAGTATATTTCAGATTAAAATTTAACTTGATAATTAATAAGATATAAATTTAAAATTAAATAATTATGATATTCAGGCAAAATAAAATTACAAAAGTGAAAACTTCGAACATCAGTTAAAATTGATGGACGGACCTAAAAAATTTAAAATAATATAAAATTTAATGTTATATATTATTTAGTTAACACCAATTACTCATTTAAAAACATAATGGATTGTTAATCTAACAATCGATTAGAATTATTGTTCGATCACAAAACATTACCGAATCGATTGCTATTTATAGCAACCGATTCGGAGGATAAAATTGGTATTGGGTACACGATTTGAGTATTTTGAAAATTTCCTATATGTGATATAGATAATATGAAATTTTATTTATATGGTTTGATAATTTGTTATAAATAAAATAATTTAGATAGACATGATCATAGACTGGGTTCACATTGGATCGGACCCAGATCCATAATCAAATCAATAGATAAGTTAAATAGGTCGAGTTCACGTAAATAGAAAATAAAATTTTCAAAATAAAGTCTAAACAAACGAATAAAAATTGAAAATTGAATTGTGATGTCATTAAATTGTCTATAATTCTCGTACGGAGATATCCCATGAATTTAAAGAAAGAATTAGATATTGTATAAATAGGACAATCAAGAAATTTATCAAATTAATCTATATAAATACATATAAACGAGAAGAGTCCGGATAAAATAAGAAACAAAAAATAAATTTTTATATCTATAAACAAAAAGAAAATCTAATGAAAAGGTATAGTTATATATGTCAAAACAATTTGGATCTATATTCAAAAGTGGTCTATATATATGTTTGATTCTTTTCTCTAACCTAAAATTTCCTCAACCTCGTCTTTTTCGCTGTCGCTGCGTTCGCGGAAACTCTTAACGCCGCCGCCGCCGCCTACGTCGCTGTCGTCGTGCTGCCCACGCTCCACGGTAGCAAGAACACTTCGATCTTTGATTCAGGTGAAGTTTCCTTTGCATGATTCCTTTTGATTAATCGTGCATTATGATTGATAGAGAAATTAATTTGGAACCTTTTACTCGATCCTCTTGCTGATTCGGACTCAACCAGTAGCTGGGAATTCCTTAGCTCTTCCCGAATGCTGCTTTCCTTCGTATTATATAATACAGATCAATTATATGTAGCGTATAGTAATGCCGCGGATGTCATTTGGGTTCCAACACAAGGGAGGCAGAATTCTTTTATTCTTGCTTTTAGATTAAACTTTTATTTCATATGTTAATTACTATTATAAGTCATCTTAGTGCATATGATAATAAGAAAATAATAATTCCACAATCACTGTTAGAAAACAGATAATAACTTCATTGAATGTTAAATTAGGTCTTGAATAGAGAATATTAATGATGAGTTATTTAAGGTTTATATTCTGTCTTGTAGAAGAAAAAAATAAATTACATGCTCTTATATACCTCTATTGCTTATTATATCCTTTATGATTGTTTATCCTTTTATACTTTTGTTGTTTATCTAATTGTTGTACCGATTAAAAATTTATAAATGATATTTATAATGGATAACAGAAATTTGAAGATAATATAGGAGAACTTAGGGTAGTTTCCTTAAAGAGAACACAAATCCTTATGAGAATTTTAAGAGGATAAATAATGAGAATAATTTTGTTGGAATAATTGCCTAAAATCGAACAATACGAGAGGGTTTTGGCTTAACACTCATAAGAAATTACATAGCTTCTCAACTAAATAAATGGAGAAATAAGTGTAAAAATGGTCATAGAATTTCGGTTCTATATTTTATAAAGGTTATTTATGCCTGGTTAGTAATAAAAGATTTCTCTATGAATATAGAGCATTTGTTCCGTTCTTTAAGTTTTTTAATCTGTCTGTGCGTTCATAGGCTTACACCTAATTGAAATGATTTTTCCGTACGGGGTGAATTGCAGGTCGTTCACCCTATTCTTATGTGAGCCACCTCACGTGATGGATTGTGGGTTAATCTTCTTATATTTATGCGAGACATTTTCGAATAGATTGCGAGTCGATCACCCTATATATGTATGTATAGGTGCATACATATCATATATTTCATATTAGGTGGATTGATAATCGTTCACCCCATGTATATATATGATACATCTCTTTCGGATGGATTGCGGATCGTTCATCCTATGTATGTATGTATATATGCATGCATATGATGCATTCATTACAAGGGGATTGTGGGTCATTCACTCTCATATACGATTGTATCCTTTTCAGGTGGGTTACATGTCACTCACCTTTATATTTACATTTATATATGATGTGGTTCGTGTGGGTGAATTGCAGGTCGTTCATCTTTACTTATACGACACATCCTTGAAGGGTATATTGTATAGCGTTCACCCACTTAAGAAATTCACAATTTGATAAGGTCCTATGTGTTCATCTAGTTCTCCTTATATATACATATTCTTAAATATCATTTCGATACACTATATCAAGAGTAGTGGGTTTTTGATCATAGAAGACTTTTTAATCATTTTTTAAAAAAGTTTTAATTGATTATTACAATGTAGCAATCGATTTAAGTTACTGTTCATGATCATAACTTTAATTGATTTGGAGGGGAAAAATCAGTATTGGGTACATGATTTGGGTATTTTTAAAATTGCCTATTCGATATGGGTAATATAAAACTTCACTTACGGGTTCAGTAATTTGCTGTTTTATTTATGTTCAACACATTTTGCATTCTATTTGATGAGTTTTAGGCTCTACAAAAAAAATCATAGAAAAAATTGCAGTCTATTCACTTTAAAATAATAATAATAATAATAATAATTCTTTGTTCCAACAGGAATGTGGTGTATTATTGATATCGACATGAAATCCATGTTGTTATCATAATTAATTCTTAATGGATTTGAATTGACCCATCATTAATGATGATGGCTGGATTCATTTAATCCTTTCAACCACTCATTCATGCCAAGAAGTCAGGGTAAGAGAAACCCCAAATCTAAATTCAGGATGTTATTATTTTGAGTTATTTTATAAGTAACTTGTAATTATTAAATAACTAATTACATTTAATAAAATAATTAATTAAAATTTATAATTTATTAATGTAATTTAATTTAATTGAAACTTGTAATTATTAAATCTAATTGATCTCCACGTCCACGGTCTTTAATTGGAATGGAGACGCAATTATGTGACAGGAAAGAGAAATCAAGTCTTTATGATTCTTGTGCTTAACTAACTGGATGTTATTGAGCTCCGTTCAACTTCTACCACAGAACGATCCCAAGGGAGAAAAGTTTAAAGCTGAGGAGCCCAATGATCTTGACGCCCATTTTGGAATATAGATCCAATTATTTGGCAGGAAAGTCACAGAAAACATCAATTCTGTCTTCTTGGTTTTTCAGCACATAGCATTACAGCTCTGTTCAGCTTCAACCAGCTACTTAAACCATCTTTCTTCTTCTTTAACAATTATTCTGCATATTCTTCTTTGTTGCTCTTTTTTTTGTTTCTATTACAGATTTGCTTCTGATATCTCAGTTATACTATTTGCTTTCATTTCTATTACAGTTTGGTTTCTATGATCCCAACTACTTTGTGTTTTTTAATAGATGAAAAATGATTATGAATACTGGCTAATTTATCTAAAATCATTGATCAATAGCAGCAGCCATGGACGTAGTCTCGCCAATACTGGAGAAGGCAAGAGCAAGTTATGTCATCAATAAATTAATTGATAAAGCCACTAATTATATGCAAGATAAGCACGACTGGAAAATTGACTTACAAGAAGAATTGCAAAGCCTCAGATGCTTACTTCCTCTGATCGAAGATGTTCTTGATTTCGTCGAAGATAGATCAAATTTGTATGGATTATCTAATCTCGAATTGATTAAGTGGTTGCCGCAGTTCAGGGATGTGATAGACGAGGTTGAGGAAGAGCTGGATCAGCTGGAATATCTTGAACTGGAGAAGCAATTTGATAGCGAATCTGATGCTGACATTGATCCTTCTTTTAGACCTGCAAAAAGATTTTTGAAATGTGATGATGGTCTTGTGAGATTAAGGGCATGCGTGAAGAATTTGAAAACCTCTGCTTCAGATGTCCAGAAGTTTCAAGCACTGGTGATGCAAAGGGGTGCCATCAGCAGTCAACAAATGCAGCAGGAGATTCTAGTGTTGACTGATCAAAGTAGGATCACCCCTTGTTTGCCAGTATTATCATTCAAGGGACGTGAGGAAGAAAAAGGGAAAATCATCCGATATTTATTGGGAGAGTCAGGGGTAGAATCTGAAATTCAAAGCAGTGAGAATGTGCATTGTCTTCCTTTGGAGGGATGGGTGTTACGGGGAAGATTGCGCTCGCTCAACAAGTTTTTGATTATTTTGAGAACGTGAAGAAGGAACACTTCGACATCAAATTCTGGATGTATGACTCCTCAACTGATCTCAATGCATTTAGTCTTATAAAGAAAATGTTGGAGTATTCAACCTGCCGATCTGAATCTTGGTGATTGGAACTACTACCAGTGAAGCTCATGGAGGAGTTACAGTCCAAAAGATTCTTACTCATCCTAGATGATGTTTGGGATGACAAACACCTGACAAGGTGGGCGAAGTTATGTGCTCCATTGCGATATGGCCAAAAGGGTAGCTGGATTATATTAACAACTAGACTGAGATGAGTTGCCAAGATGGTCTCAAGAGTAATCAGAGGCACAATAGAGCTAATAACGTTGCAGGATTTGCCAAAAGATAATTGAACAAAGACTACCAAGAATATTTCTATCAGATCAACATTCAACAATGAGCAGATTGGCTACCAAGAATTAGACGATCAAACTTTTCTTTCACTCTTGTCTGAACCAACAAGCATTGTAGCTTATTTGTGAAATATATGAACAAAGACTAATATTAGAACTACATCTACAGCTTCCTCACTCTTCCCTCTCTTGTTTCAAAACTTATATCATTTTAGTTGGTTTGATGTAGAACTACTTCGAACAAATCTATAAAATTTTCCAACAATGTTTTTGATCTCACAAGCTCATATTTTGTTAATGTGTGTGATTTAACATTCATCTTGAGATGCTCATTTAAATGATACATTTATATGTTTTTTTCTTGATTACTTGTATTTTATTTGCATTAATCAACTATTCAATCAGTGTGACAATTTCTATGCAATTTTGAACATTTTCTTAGTTGTTTGTGTCTCGCATCTCACAATCGTTGAATATAATCTGCCGAGCTTGGTAGTAGTGGAAGCATTCTTCCACTTTATTCTCACAAATATGATGAAATAAATTAAATAGTTATAAAGAATCAAATAGTCGAGATCTTAATTCCAAATCGGCAATTTACCAAAAGGCGTACCTAAGAATTGGAAATTACCAATTCTGTATCATAGTTTCTATTTTACCAAAGGGCGCATGCCTTTATGTGAACTTCCTTTTATACCCCTCCTTCTAACTGCTGTCTTTCTCATTCTCTCTCTCAGCAACAAATTTCGAGACGGTAGCACGTGATTTTTATTTTAAAATAATATATTATGAAATCGACGCTAAAAACGTAAGATAAAAATTAAAAAAATATTTCGATTAAAAATAACTCATCCAACGTGATTTAAAAATATAAATAAATAATTTTTATATTTGATTAATAAAAATTAATATATTAAATAATATTTAATAAATATATTAATATATATATAAAATTAAAAAAAAACGTAGGCTGCAGCAATAAAAAACGTAAAAAAATTCAAAAAAAAACGAATTCAGAATAAAAAAACATAAAAAAATTCAAAAAAAAACGAATTCAGAAAACTTAAAAAAAATTAAAAAAAACGAATTCAGAAATTAAAAAGAATGTTGCTGCAGAAATTAAAAAAAAAACTGGGCCTGAAATAAAATATTTCAGGCCCACGTTGGGCCTGATATCTTTTGATTCAGGCCCGACATGGAATCAAAAATTTTTTTATTTTAAAAATATATTAATATATAAAAAAACCTATCAAAACACTTAATTTGAAATTAAAATACAGGGTCTGAAGTCACGCTAGGAGGGCCTGAACATAGATGTGATGTCCATCAGTGAATTTTGGTCAAAACCCACTGATATTTCTAAACTACTCCTATTTGATTTGTGATATCTAATATATAGATGTTTGGACACCTAAAACATCATCTCCTACCTCTACCCTCTCTATTGATATGGAGTTTTTAGAAATCTAGATATGGGAGGTCCATCAGTGAGTTTTGGTCAATTTCAGGCCCAATTTTTTTTTAAATTTCTACAACAACGTTTTTTTTTTAATTTTTTTTAATTTCTGAATTCGTTTTTTTTTGAATTTTTTTTACGTTTTCTGAATTCTTTTTTTTTTGAATTTTTTTTATGTTTTTTTATTCTGAATTCGTTTTTTTGAATTTTTTTACGTTTTTTATTGCTGCAGCCTACGTTTTTTTTGAATTTTTTATATATATTAATATATTTATTAAATATTATTTAATATATTAATTTTTATTAATCAAATATAAAAATTATTTATTTATATTTTTAAATCACGTTAGATGAATTATTTTTAATCGAAATATTTTTTTAATTTTTATCTTACGTTTTTAGCGTCGATTTCATAATATATTATTTTAAAATAAAAGTCACGTGCTACCGTCTCGAAATTTGTTGCTGAGAGAGAATGAGAAAGACAGCAGTTAGAAGGAGGGGTATAAAAGGAAGTTCACATAAAGGCATGCGCCCTTTGGTAAAATAGAAACTATGATACAGAATTAGTAATTTCTAATTCTTAGGTACGCCTTTTGGTAAATTGCCGGTTCCAAATCGACAGTTTAGAATCACAATTTATTCTCACCTGTTAAATGATTTCAAAAATTTCAATCATTAATCTTAGCCTTACAATTCAAGGTTAGAATTCATTGATTTATTATTATTTTTAATTAAAAAATATTTATAAATTTATAATTTTAAAAAGAAAAATATAAAAAAGATTTACATTTATTTAATTTTTTTTAACTTGTGCTTAGTCAAATTTGCTTGAGCTTAGTTAGCTTAGATATTTTATTTAAATCTTATTCATTTGAATGTTTAAATTTTTTTATATTTTTATTAGTTAGTAAATTTGATATTAAAATTTTATTTATTTATAGGTTTGATAAAAAAAATTATTAAAAAATATAATTGATCCTTATTCTAAACGAGTTCATATTCTCTATTTATCAATATAAATAAATTTAATATTGATCCTGTCGCAAAGCGAGGTGGCGATCCCACGGGCCAGAAGGCTTCCCTGGTGGCACGAGCCGATGAGGTGGCAGAGAAACGACCGCACCCAGCGTGGCACTGCAAAACAGCGACCGTTAGTAAACCCGCCGGAGTATTTCCCTAGTCAGGCACTCCGACGGTCAAGTCAGTATCCGCAGGCATAGTAGTGGGAACGGAACTGAAATGAGGCAAGAGATGCGAGAACTCGCGCGCGCGTACCTGCGGTAGGGGGAGTGCCAAGCTTATATAACTGGGGGAGCTGACAACCCTTGTCCGTATTGACGAGACAAGGGTATGATAGCTGTCAGCTCGTAGGGAGCACTTAGGATCGGCGCAGCATGGTGCGGGGTGCTCGAGCAGTACGAGGGTACTGGGTGCGCAGTACGAAAGTACTGGATGAGCGGACGGACCGCTAGAAGCCTCAACGGTGAGTAGGTGTGAGAAACCCCTTTAGCAAGGTCGTACCCGGGATATGATAATGTAGCGGGTGTAGGGGCGAGATAGCCCATACCCCGAGCGCCGACTGACGGACCTGAGTGATGGGGACCGAGTCGGGTAATGGCCATGGAGCGTGGGCAGCCACGCGTCCGAGTGGAAGAATGGAAGCGTGGGGTACGCCCTGGGTCGGGGGTTTGTCGAGGGGTGTCTGTCTGATTCTGTCAAGTATCTGGTTTGTGTGATGAGAGGGGAGCGTGAACTGTTACGTACCCGCCTGTGATGTCTGCCCTAGCTCTGGGCCGAGGAGAGGCCCAGGAGTGTGGGTGGCTAAGCCTCTAGCTGGTAGGATGGCCGGTGGCCAGCTCGCCTCTGCCCTCCGGGAGGCCTTTGGGCTCGGGAACTTACCCGGGGACTCTGCTGTTGATTTGTCAGGCAACCCTTCCTAGCGCTAGGCTGGCTGGCGGGCCCGACCTATGCACCTACCCGTAGGCTAGGCTGGCTGGCTGGCGGGCACATTGATTTTATCAAGTTTTAACTTTCAGATCTCATAATTTACATACTAATCATTAGTCCATCTCATCGAAATGTATAATAGGACATGCAAGGACTTCTAGTGTCGCCCTATTGGTAGCCTGAATTTTTTTATTTCAAATAACTATGACTGACTTGCAATTCATATGCTAAATAATATGTTGCATGTTCCAAGGTGGCTAATTTCAAGCATAACTAAAGCGTGAGTATCCCTTCGATTCTAGTTGAAGTAGATGAACAAATTTTATATTTCCAAGAAAAATAGAGGTACCATCTCTATACACCATAGTGAAAATAACTGCTTACGGTGTGTGCTAAGGCACCTGACTCAATCCGATAGTACAATTTCTTTGTACAGTTGAACAATGGTAGGCCATACTCTTATTGCAGGTTAAACAATGGCTTTTTCCTCGTGAGTGCAAAATGCCAGGACTTTGAAGTTAATTTAAGCATCATGAAGAACGATTTTGTTTGTGCTTCTTGAATAATCTTTAATGGTCTGCGCACACATGCACCTGTTTCCTTTGAATTTTCTCATGCATATAAATTTGTTGGAGAATTCTCATTGAAGTTTTCAGCTTCTGACTTGACTTCAAAGCGCTTTTGTGATGACTGTAATTGGATATCTTTTCATACATGTTTCTCCAAAATTGGTGTGAAGTACTTCCTAATCATAATGTTCTCACACCATATTTGTTTTCTAAAGGTTTCTTAATATTTTCTAAACATTCGTTATGACCTCTTGAATCTCAGTATTCCACGTTTAGTTCATCTTCTATGAATCAATTTCATGCAATTCCATGGAATTTATTCATATTTCTATCTGATAGAATAGTGAATTTGCTGTTTAAGGGGGAAACTAGCAATGACGGCAGCAGACAACATATTTGGGAGAAATGGTCAACCGATGGTACAGAAAGGCAAGTCGCGAAGGTCATAGAAGAAGATATTGGAGCTGCAATGCAATTACTGCAGTCCAAAGCCCTCTGCATGATGCCAATCTCACTCGCCATGGCTATCTACGATACCCAACACCAATCTGAATCCAAGACAGTCAAGTCAGAGCTAAATACTTCTACATAAGCTGACGTACTTCATAGCTAGCTAATCCATATCTCCATCAGCGTCTCCAACAGCAATCCAACCCCACACACCTAAAAGATCCTGTATGTCTTGCGACTGCTAGAAGACGTTCACATCTGATATGCTCACCCTACATTTTGTCAAAAGTGTATTATTGCAACTCTACACAGCTACATATGTTTTTATTCGATTTTGAATGGCAGAGGCTACCAGATAGATGTCCCCGGCTGTCTGCCTAGTTTAGTGGGGAACTGTAATGCTCTAATTGGATACTTGTGGGGGTCGGTGTGCTAATCAAAAGCTAAATTGATAGTGTTTGGATTTACACGCTTTACATAAGAGTTGAAAGCGAGTTGGCAAGGTCATTCATCATGATGATTGTGATCTCATATGTATTTCTTAAAGGTTGTATTTCTTCCTGCTCTCTTGTGCTTGTCATTGTCGTGCATTTGCTTTTGAAGGAATTTACCATCAAATCGACATTTGCCTCAGCTTTTGGCCTTGTCCTATTAATTGTTTCATCAAGCTTAGCATCTTCCGTTTTCATATATATATATATATATATATATATATATATATATATATATATATATATATATATATATATATATATATATATATATATATATATATATATACCGCTCCGCCCCAAGTTTGAAGGCGCCTCTAATAATTGGAGGTGCCTCCACGTGCGAAGATTGAAGGTGCCTCCAATCATTGTCGGTGCGTTGCTAATCTGTTGGAGCCGTCTTTACTCGTCAATAGTTTTTTTTAAAATTTTTTTTTAAGGTTAAATAATAGTAAATTTAAGTCAATAAAATTTTTCTTCTAAAATTTAATTTTTTTTAGATTATAATATTTAAGATAATAAATTTTAGATATTTACGGAGTATATTATATATATTTAACATTCAAGATTTTAAAATTTGGAAGTTGAGTTATAATAAATTTAAGTCAATAAGATTTTTTTTAAGTCACAGTCTTTTCTTTTCGATTATAATGTTCAAATAAAAAGTTTTAGATGCCCATTAAATATTAAAATTTATATGTAAAAAAATTTGATTTTTTAAAAAATAATAAATAAATAGAGGCATCATAAATATGAGAGGCGTCATGATTTATTAAAAAAATATCGAAGGCGCTTCCAATTTAATTAGAGGTGTAATGGGAGGCGCCTTCGATTGGAAAGTGGATGAATCTGCAACGTTTAATGAGTGTTTTAACAAGCCCGCATATGTGTGTGTGTTTTATAAATGTCAAGATCCAAATTAGATCATTTTTTGTTTAATAGTAGTAGCGATCATGCACATTTGTTGGTTCTGTCATATAATATAAGAATACATATAAATTTTATAAAATAAATATTTATTGCCAACCAAAATTAATTATTCATTTCAATCGCTAAAATTTATAAAAATATTTAAAAATCAGCTATTTAATTTGATAGTCTTCTATATTTCATTTTATAACTTTAAGTAAAGACGTGTTATTTAATTTTAACTTTCTAAATTTTAATTTTGTTTTATTTGAATAATTATTATTTGAATTTTAAAATTATGGTTCAAATTTTTAGAATTTAAATTTTTATGATGAAAATTTATTTAGTTAAAATAAAAATTTTAATTTAAAATTTTTTTAAATAGAATTTCAAATTATCTTTTTAAAATCTAATTTTCTAATATTTTAATTTTTATTAAGATATGAATTTTTATTTTTAAGTTTTATAATTATAGATTTATCTTTTGATTTATGTTGTTAAGATTTATGATTTTATTTTCTAAATTTTTAAAATTTAAAAAATAAGAAATTGAAATTCTTAATAAATATTAAAATTATTTTTGGTTTGAAAAGAAAATAAAAATTCAATTTCGGGTTTCGTGGAATCAATTGAGAATTGATATTAAAAAGTTTAAATTCTTAAATAAACAATAAGATATTATTTTAACAACTAAATGCCTATTTTATTAAAATTATTGAGACCATACAAATTAAAATTTCTTTTATTATAATAGTGATTAATCTGGTTGACCAACTCGTACGATCAATTCTACTGTATAAAAATTTTTAATTTATCTTTAAAATAAATTAAAAAACGTTTATGATAAATAATTCAGAAGTTCAACATCTCATAATTACACATTATATTTAAAAAAAATCATATAAAATTCATCATAATTAAAAATTAAATCATAAATATTTGAAAAATAATTAATTACTCTTCCATACATCCTAGTCCCGCGAGGAGAATATTGCTATCATCATCATCATAAAAAATAGAAATTCAACTGGCTAAATATTTCACTAAAATTCAAAGAAAACATAAAAAAATTCTTAATTTTTTATTTGAAATTTGATGATCCTCGTGTATTATCGTTCCTTCATTCTTTTAATAAAAATTATATTTTTGAGTCTTAAATTACTTCTGCTACAACATTAGCAGAATCAAAAGAAGAATAATTTTTAAATAAAATTAAAATATCATAATACATAATTAATATTTTAAAAAATACAACTAAATAAAATATCAATAATGTAATAAAAATATCTTTTCCATTTTCCCTTTCTATTATCTCTTAGATATAAATTCATTCATAACATATTTATTTAAAATTAAAAATATATTACGAAAAATTCATTATAATTAAATTAAATCAGTGATTTGAATCGACGATTCACAGTAAAAATTGGATTGGAATAGTAATCCATCCTTTCCCAAGCGGAGATGAAATCCACCATCCTAATTGTCATTCACCGACCGTCGATAGTCTTCGACTGTCTATCTCAATTAAATTATATCTTAGAAAATGATAAAATAAATGGGATTATCGTCAATTGTGATCGTGTTAGATTTTGGAAGATAATTTTTTTAGATTCATCTTCCCCTATGTTATAATTTGGTCGAGACAGATGATTAGAGGTCGTTCATGATGGATGAGCGACAATCGGACAAGTACCGACAATGGGCGTCCGGTCTGAAAAGGAGGGATAAAAACAAAAAAACAAAAAGTTAGACAATTTTATCTCTCCCAAGTGAGCCGATTACAATTCCCACCCGTTTAACTGGATCAATAGGTAATTAACTAATTGACTTGATTACAGATCTGGACCGGATCCAATTTAGATCGGGCACGTGGTCAGGTTTATCTAAACTATTTTATATATGTCGTAGCATATTTTACATTATACTTGATGAGTTTTATGTTTTCCCAGAAATCATTAAAAAAGTGCACTATTTATTCCTTCACTCCGAGAAAAAAAATAAAAAGACCATCATCAATTATTGCAACAAGCGCGTGGTGTATTATTATATAATAAATAAACTAATTATTGCTTGATAGTAAATATGCAGTTATGATATGATAAATAATACTTAGCATTAGATTAATTTACAATTAGATAGTAATTGAAAGTGTAATAACTGACCTATATCTTACAATAAATAATAATCTGTTGTAATTGCGCGTAAACTATAATTATGTTTAAAAATCAAGTATTTCAAAATAATCTAACATGATAATCAGTGATTAATTATTACACAAGTAACTTGTCATTATTAAATAACTAATTACATATATAATAAAATAATTAATTAAAAGTTACAATGTAATAAAGTAATTTAATTTAATCAAAACTCGGTACGCTAAAGAGTCCATGTCGTACCCAAGAATGCTAAATTTCAAAACTCACATGCAGAGTATTATTGAAGATTTTTCTTTTTAACAGATAGTAAATCTAAGAACATCGACTGTCGGTTTCTACCTGCGTATTTTATTTATTTTAATAATCTATAAAAAATTTTAAGAAAGAAATTATTTATTTTTAAAATTAATCAATTCGAAAATTTAAATATTTAAATTAAAAAATAAAAGTTCATGTCTGATCTAATTGATCTCCAGATCTTTATTGTCACGCACACAGACCCAATTATTTGACAGAAGAAAAATCAACCAGTCTCGATGGCCCTTTGCGGATCTAAACTGGATACCATGAGCCTGTCATTTCAATCATAGGAAAACTCCAGGGCAACTAACTGGAACTGGACCAATGGAAAACTAGGCAAAATTAAAGCTGGGGCCAATGGGATACCATTGACCTGAGCTGTGTTCAATTTCAATCATAGGAAAACTCCAAGGGCAATAAGTGTAAAGCTGGGGCCAATGATATGGACGTCCATGTTGAAACATATCCAACATTCATGCACCATCCGCAAAGAAAAATGAACTCGTCTTCCTGATTGTGCTAACAGGGTAGCATTCCAGCTCTGTTCAGCTTCAACCAGGTAATTAAACTATCTTCCTTCTGCTTTAGCAATTCTTCTGCATATTTCTCTTTGTTGCTCTTATTTTTGGTTTCTATTACAGATTTGCTTCTGAGATCTCAGGTATACTATATACTTTCGTTTCTATTACCGATTTGTTTCTGAGATCCCAGCTACTATGTGTTTTTTAATAGACAAAAGAAGATTATGAATACTATCTGATTTATCTAAAATCATTGATCAATAGCTGCAGCTATGGAGCACATAATCTCGCCAATACTTCCTGGTGCAAATCATGTCATCAATAAACTAATTGATGTGGCCACTACTTATGTGCGAGATCAATACTACTGGGAAACCGACTTGCAAGACGAATTACAAAGCCTCAGACGCTTACTTCCTCAGATCCAAGCAGTGTTTGGTTTTGCTGAACATAAATCAACTTCATATGAATCTTCTGATCCAGCATTAATCGAGTGGATGTGGCAGTTCAGGGATGGGATCGACGAGGCTGAGGAAGTGCTGGATGAGTTGGAATATCTTGAACTAGAGAAGAAAGTTAATAGTGACAAAAGTAGGCTTTCTAGAACAGTTGATGCTTCTGTCAAAGTTGCAAAAAGATTACTGAAATTTGATGATGTTCTTGGGAGATTAAGGGCATGCGTGAAGAACTTGAAGACCTCTGCTTCAGATGTTGAGAAGTTTCTGGCACTGGTGACTCAAACAGGTAGCATCGGCACTGGACAAATGCAGCAGGAGATTCTACCGTTAACTAATCAAAGTAGGATCACCTCTTCTTTGCCCCAAGTATCATTCAAAGGGCGTGAGAAACAAAAAGAGGAAATCATCCAATATTTACTTGGGGAGTCAGTGGAAGAATCTGAAATTCAGATGAGGGAGAATGTGCATTGCCTTCCTTTGGTGGCGATAGGTGGTATGGGGAAGACATCGCTCGCTCAACAAGTCTATTATCATTTTGAAAATATAAAGAAAGAACACTTCGACATCAAAATCTGGGTATGTGACTCCTTACGTGATCTTAATGCAACAAGTCTTATGAAGAAAATTCTGGATTCAATCCGTCAATCAGATGACTCCTCAACTGATCTTGATCCATCAAGTCGTATGAAGAAAATTTTGGATTCAACTCGCCAATCTGAGCCATCGGAATTAATACCAGTGAAGCTCAAGGAGAAGTTACATTCCAAAAGATTTTTACTTGTCCTAGATGATGCTTGGGATGACAAAAACCAGACAGAGTGGGAGAAACTGTGTGCTCCATTGCTATATGGCCAAAAGGGTAGCTGGATAATATTAACAACTAGAATGCAATCAGTTGCGAAGATGGTCTCAAAAGTAATGAGAGGCACAATGGAGCCAATGATGTTGAAGGGCTTGTCAAAGGATGAATGTCGTTTGCTGTTCTACGAGCATGCATTTGCTGGTCAAGACTCTGATAAATTCCCGCGGCTTAAAGAAATTGGCGAAGAAATAGTGGTGAAATTGGACGGTGTACCTCTTCTAGCAAAGTCAATTGGAGGAGCATTGAACAATAAACTGGAAGCAGATCACTGGACGAGCATTTCGAGAAGTGAATTATGGAAAATGCCACTTGATTCAAAACAAGAATTCATGCCAGTTCTAATACTCAGTTACGTGATGCTTCCACCACGTTTGAAGCGGTGCTTTTCCTACTGCAGCATATTCCCTCAAGATTACAAATTCAATAAGCAAAAGCTAGTGTGCATGTGGGTGGCAGCAGGCCTAATTTACTCGGATGGATCAGAGGAGGGCTCGGATGAGGACATAGCTAACTCTTGCTTTGATATGTTGTGCAACAAATCTTTCTTTGATGTTCATACCAACAATCGGAGACAATTTTGGAAAGATATTCTCTGTATGTTTTGGAGAGATTTTTATACCATGCATGATATGCTGAACGCTCTTGCTTGTCATGTCTCACGCTATGAATGTTGTAGAATTGTGCATGGTGCTCCAAGTCTCATTCTGGATTATAATGCCATCCGCCATATATCTATTACCTGCAGTGCCGATGCTCAACTCCATGATCTAGCTAAAATGGTCTGCAAATTCAAGCACATGCGAACCCTCTGGATACAGTATGATGGGAATGGTCAACAATTTGAGGATTTTATTCGAGATGGGTGTAAATCACCAAGAAGAATTCGAGTATTGATTATGGAGTCTAATTTATCTGATCAGTGTTTGAAAAGCATCAGTGACTTTGTAAAAATACGATTTCTTCAAATTCCGAATCCTTTGCTACCATCACTATCAATGCGTAAGTTCTACTTCTTACAAGTTCTATTTAGTGAGACATACCCTAGTACCAGGTTGGCAAAAGACGCAAACAAGTTGATCAACATAAGACATCTATACGGAGTATGGGAGAATACACTTTTCTCAAAGGCTAAAATAGGAAAGTTAACATCCCTCCAGGAATTATGCTTCACTGTGGGCACAACACCCGGATATAGAATTGATGAGTTGATGAATATTGATAATCTCCGTCAATTATCTATTGAACAACTTTCCAATGTGCAAAGCCTTGAAGAGGCCAAAATGGTCAACTTGGTCAAGAAACGTCATCTCACAAGACTAGAACTGGACTGGTTTGGGAACCGGGACGTAAGTAATCCTGACCTTGATCAACAGGAGATTCTTGCGGCTCTACAACCCTGTACCACAATTAGAGAACTCATCATTAGCGGGTACAGAGGTGGTAGGCATGCACCATGGATGGATACTCCATGTCTTTCTCGGCTCGAACATCTTCAACTAGAATTTTGTACAGGTTGGGAAGAGCTGCCCCCTCTATGGAAGTTGCCCCACCTTAAGTTTCTAAGGTTGTTTTACATGCGAGCTATTAAAAGTTTGGGTTGTTCCTTGTCTGACCGGATGGACATACCATTTCCAGTTTTAGAGAATCTTGTATTTTCTGACCTTCCCCTCTTGGAGGAATGGAATGGTGCGGATGAATATATATGGTTTCCTCATCTCAAAAGTTTTGAAATTAATAAGTGTCCCAAACTAAAGAAAATTCCTGACCTTCCGTTGTCTATAGAGAATCTCATAATGAAAGATTTGGGGTTAGAAGCTCTTCCACGGTTCTACAAATGTTCTAATGGTTCTAGGTCATTTGGAGAATTTCATCAGCTGTCCCTTAAATCCCTTAAAATTTATAAGTACTCAGGGATTGTACAGATTGGATTAATTGGTGAAGAGGATGATAATATCCTACCGTCGTCACTGGAATCACTTGAACTTGAAAATATTGACGGACACAGAGATTTGGCAAGTTATCTACGAGGTCTCACTTTGCTCACTGAATTGCATTTACATTGTTCTCCTGGTTTGGAATCACTTCCTTTAGCAAGTGAGCTGGAACATTTGACTGCACTCCAAGACTTGGGTATTTCGGATGGTGAAGCTTTGACTTCACTTGAGGACTTATATAGTTTAAAATCTCTTAAATCTCTAGAGATTTCTGATTGTCCAAAATTCCTCTCTACTAAGGTTGAGTCGGAGGAATTTTTAAAAGACACGACAAGGAAGCATGCGGTATCATCTTCCTCAATTTTTGATCAGTCTACAAGTAATAAAGCTATTGGCATCCTTCCCTCCTCCCTTGAATCCTTGAAAATTAAAAACTCGGAGATTTCGCAAGAGTCATTGGGTCGATGCCTTCAAGGTCTTACCTCCCTCAGTAGATTGGATGTATCATATTGCCATCATTTGGTGTCTCTTCCCAACTTAGAGAATCTAAATAATCTAACAACGTTGCAATCATTGGATATTTCTGATTGTAAAGAATTATGTGAATTGGAGTCATTGACGACACTTGTCTCCCTCAGAGAATTGAGTATTAAGAGATGCCCCAAATTACAAAATCCTGCAACTACAAGAGAACAAAGTGCCCCAAAGAAGAAGAAGGGAACATTACCTCCACTTGAAGACATTGAAATAGACAACATCTTCTACCTACCCATTTTGCCGACTCCAGGAAGGCTAAAATTCCTTTCTATACGAGCTGACAAAGAGTTCACTTGTTTCCCTTCTGATATAGAGGAGTGGTTGTTGCAATATCGAGAGTGCCTGGAATATTTATATTTGTATGACGCGTATCATCTGCAATCTTTACCTGCAAGTTTGGAGAGCTTTTCATCGCTCAAAGTTCTTGGTATATATTCTGCTTCAGAACTCAAGTCACTTCCCAGGATGCCTGCCTCCGTGGAGCAGCTGACGATTCGTAGATGCAGTGCAAAGCTTAAGAAGCGTTGCCAAGAGAACAAAGGTCGGGATTGGCCTAATATCAAGCACATCCCTTACATGGATATCCATGCAGGCAAAGAGGATAAGACCGAGGTGTGTTAATACTAATAAGGAATCTCCACTTTGTTCATACTGCATATTGTGTTTGCTTATTAAATTACCGCATTATCACTTACCATGCCTAAGTTTTCTCAAATTGCTTGTGTTCATTTTAAAATTGCTTGTATTCATTTTATTCTCTGAGCTATTTAATGATTTTCATGTTGCTTATTTTGTGTTTTTTACGTTTCGCCTCAGGCTCAAGTCAATTGCAACTGTGTCAGCAGCAGGCTTTGGAGTTCCACGTGATAATATATATATATACACTGCTCCTGATCATTCATCAAAAGGGCAAGTTATCAATTTTGAGCCCATTCTCTCTGTGCTTTAAGTTTTTGTTTCCATTCATTTTGAAAATAAACCATGATGAGAAGAGCCCATACCATGATAATACTTACCTTGGGTGTTGTCGTCCACGTTTCTAAAACATAACTAATTTACTGACGTATTCATTAGAAGAGCCACACTTTAAAAACACTATTGATTTACTTGATGCTTCTGTTAAAGTTGCAAAAGAATTATTGAAATTTGATGATGTTCTTGGGAGACTAAGGGAATGAGTGAACAATTTGAATACCACTGCTTCAGATGTTATTAAATTTTGAGAAATATAATCATGGCTGGTTATACATAGTAAAATCTCATCTTTTGCTATTTGATGTTTCCCTTCAAAAATGTCTTGAGCATATTTATCTATTTAGGCTTTATATTATTTGTTTTCTTGGTAAATTAATCTTCTTGTCCATATTGAAACTCTTGAAATGTTTGCAGAGTGACTTATAATCTTGAAACAAAACACCATGTGCACCATCAATTTCAGAGGTAATATATATCTTTTCATGCTGATTAAGCGAAAACATCAATTGCTGATCTTTCTTGACTGTCTCTATCAGATCCACATTCAAGAGTGAACAAATATGGCTACCCAGAATTAGGGATCGAACTTTTCTTCCACTCTTGTCATCGAACCTGCAAGCATTGTAGCTTCTGATGAAATATATGAACAAAGACTATGTATCTGGAGTGCATCTACATCTTCCTCAAGCTTTGTCCCCTCTCCTCTTGTCAAGACAATTAATCACTCGAGTTAGTACTAAGTCGAACAAATCTATTAGAATTTCCAGCAATGTATTTGAATTTACAAGCTCTTATATTTTTAGTTGAACAATTGTGTGGTTGAACATTCATCTTTATGTGGTTGAACATATATCTATTTGGACTTCATATTTCTTGTTCTCATGATAAATTAATCTTCTTGAGAATTTTTGAACTCTTGAAATGTTTGCAGGGTGACTTATAGTCTTGAAAAGAACATCATATGTACCATCAAACCCAAGGGTAATATATGTCTGTCTTTTCATGCTCATTAAGCCAAATTATTCAATTGCTAATCGTTTATGGTTGTCTCTATCGGATCCACATTCAACAGTGAATAGATATGGCCACCAAGAATTAGGCAACGACCAAACTTTTCTTCCACTCTTGTAGCTGAACCTAAAAGCATCGCAACTTTTGGTAAAATAAATGAACAAAGACTATAAATTTGAAGTACAGTTATAGTTTCCTAAAGCTCTCCTCTCTTCTCTTGTCGAGAAACTTAATCACTCCATTTAGTTTGTTTTAGTCTTAATTCGAACAAATCTATAAGAATTTTCAACAAGGTATTTGATCTCACAAGCTCATTTATTTTGTTCATGGTGTGTGTGGTTTAACATTCATCTTGAGATGCTCATTAAAATGATACATTTATATGTTTTTTGCTGAGTACTTATAACTTTATCCACATTCATCAGCTGTTCAATCGGCTTGACAATTTCTATGGAATTTAAGCGTTTTCTTCTTTGTTTGTGCTCATATTTGCACAGAATAATGATTGGGAGAGTGAAAATAGGAGAGTGAAAATCATAGTGAATGACGTGGTACCTTGCATGCACGATCTCCGACGGGTTCACCTTGCATTCACTATGGCTTTCACTCTCCCATTTTCACTCTTCCTATCATTGCTCTATTTGCAGAATAGTAGCCCCCACGGGCAGCCGAGATGGTTAGTGCACAGGGGCTTGCATCTAACCGCCTGGGTTCGAGCCGCACGGGGCGCGCTGCGATAATATCAAAGGCGTCCTGTGTACAAAGTTCTCGGCCCAACTGTGTCCTAACTGTTTCGGTTACCGTGATTTACCTCCCTCGTCTTGGCTTAGGGGCAGGCTGTCGGGGGCGCTGGGGGCGAGCGTAATCGCCCCTTTTGCATCTATTTGCAGAATAGTAGAATATAATCAATCAAGCCCCAGTAGCAGCAGTGGTAGAGTTCCTTCCACTTTACTCTTACAAATCTGACGGGACAAATTAAAAAGTTATAAAGAATCAAATAGATCCTACCAGGATTTGAAGCCTAATGCAAGAGGATTCATATATTCTTATTATTATTTTTGATAATTTTTACCTTTATGATATTTAAGACAGTTTTGATATTTTAAATATTTTTGATAATTTCTATCTTTTATATTTTTTAGATTTGAATATTATTTCCTTTTTTTTTAGTATTAGGGTCTGGAGTCTATATATACATAAGTTAGGTTGTACGAGGAATAATCCTCTATTATTATATCAATTTTTTCCTTTTATTGGAAAAGGTTAGAGAAAGGTGATTTTCTTTTCTTGCCTTCTCCTTCAATCTCCCTTCTCATTAGCTTGCAGGATAAACACTAGCCTGTCTGACGTCAGTTGGTATCAGAGCTAGCAAGAACCTATTGAGCAAGTCGAGCATTGGCTCCAATGGAAGGTCATCATGGTCGTGGTCGTGGTTAGAACAATAGGTAGGTTCCGAATGAAGCTAGACATTGTGAATGTGCCATTCATGAGTTGACAATTGGGGATTTACAAAGGCAAATTGCAAATTTAACCCTGTATATGAAGATTGAGGTTTTACAGAGGCAAGTCGCCGATTAACCCAGCATGTAGCGGTGGCGACACGAATTCTTGATGATGAGGTACGTGACCTCGGATGTCGAGTTGATCTACCTGAATTTTTTAGTATGTCACAGACAGAGAATTTTATTGATTGGATCAACAAAGTGCAACAATTCTTCGACTATAAGCAAATTTCGGATGAAGGCGAAGCTGATTGCCATCAGACTCAGGGGTTAAGCAAGGCAAAGTGACGTTGGGCAGAATATAGATTATTCTGGGGCGAGAAGTTTCAGAGGGATTTACGAGAAGAAAATAAGAAAGTAATAACGAGATAAGGAGTAGCCAAAACTGGGCTTAAACCTTATTAAGAAAAACAAGAGCGAGAAGAGAAAAATAGAGATATAGCCGTAACGTGACTTAAGCGAAGCAAATTGATTCAATATCTAAACAACTTGTCCTAAACATCATCTAAGCATGAGTTTATATAGCACTCATATCCCTAAAAAAACTCTAAACCAACCAGACTTAGTCCCCTGAAATTTAGGAACAAATTTAACCAACAAAACTTAGTTTCCTAAGATTTAGGAACCAACTAAACAAAAATATATAACCAATTAAAAAAACCCAACAAGACTTGGTTTCCTATGATTTAGGAACAAACTAAACAAAAATATATAACCAATTAAAAAAAACCCATCAAGACTTGGTTTCCTAAGATTTAGGAACAAACTAAATAAAAATATAGAACCAATTAAAAAAACCCTAAATATATAAATCTGAATATTATTTTGGATCCCCTCCTGCATCAGTCTCCCGGAGTTGGAGAGAACTCATCCTCGAGTTCGGCGTCTCCCTGATTGATGCTTCAGTGTAATGGTGAACTCCTGCAAATAATTTACCCACTTAGCGTGTCGACTACTCAACTTATGTTGACCGTTGATGTACTTCAAAGCCTCATAATCTGTGAATAAGATAAATTCCTTTTGTAGGAGATAATGGCGCCAATGCTTTAAGGATTGCACAATAGCATAGAATTCCATATCATAGGTAGAATAATTTTTCTTGGCACCAGATAGTTTCTCACTGAAGAAGGCAATAGGGCGTCCTGGTTGACTTAGAACACTACCAATGCCAATGCTAGATGTGTCACAGTTTAATTCAAACAGTTTGTCGAAATTTGGAAGTGCTAGAACAGGTGCTTCGATCATCTTTTGTTTCACCGGCTGAAAACTAATCATAGCTGCGTCACTCCACTTGAATTCGCGCTCCTTGAGGCACTCAATTATAGGAGCAATTAAGGTACTAATGTTCTGAATGAACCGGCGATAGAAAGAGGTCAATCCATGGAAACTTCGGACGTCATGAATGATTTTTAGCTGTGGCCACTCTAAGATTGCCTCTATCTTTGATGGATCTGCACGGACACCCTTAGTAGAAACTATAAATCCAAGAAAAGAAACTGTAGTCGTGAAAAAAGAACACTTCCTTTTGTTGACGAACAAGGATTCTGCCTTTAGCTTCTCAAAAATAGTTCGGAGGTGATCAAGGTGTAAAGCCCTCGTCGGACTATAAATAAGAATGTCGTCAAAGTATACAACTACGAATCTTCCCAGGAAAGGCCGCAAGACCTGATGCATGAATCTCATGAACGTGCTGGGGGCATGGGACAGTCCAAAAGGCATGACCATCCACTTGTACAACCCATGTTGTGTCTTGAAGGCTGTCTTCCATTCATCTCCTGGCTTGATTCGAATCTGGTGGTATCCACTCTTCATTGTGACTTTGTTGATAGCTCGGCTATCAACACACATGCGCCATGAACCGTCTTTCTTTGGTACAAGTAGGGCAGGGAGTGCACAGGGGCTCATACTCTCGCAAATATAGCCTTGTCTCAATAACTCCATAACTTGTCGTTGTAGCTCTTCAGCATCCTTAGGGTTAAGACGGTATGTCGGCCGGTTAGGCAAACTTGACCCCGGGACGAGATCAATTTGGTGCTGAATATCTCTCATAGGGGGAAATCCTGGAGGAAGGTCATCTAATACCAAATCAGCAAAATCTACTATTAGATGGTTATCACCATAAAGTACTTCGTCAACATCATCATCAAATACTGGTTCTCCAAGTGTCTCGATCATGTCTTCTAGTGTAATTATAGACTACAGACTGTCCATATTCCAATCAATGTTGTCTCGACAAATATTTTCCTTATGTTGCTCAACATCTTCATCTTTTATATTGTCATCATCATAAATAGGATCTCCGATTATTTCGATCTTGTCATCCATATCTTTCTCAAGAAAAAGTTTATCCAAATTAAAATAAAAGAACTTACGACCATTCAGATCTCGAACACTATGATCATAGTGTGAGACTTCCTCTCTTGGAACCTGTCTACCACGACCTTGACCATGTACCTCACGATCTTTATGATCTTGCACTATTAGATGCTGGGATGACTGTCTTTGTAGATCTTGAAGTATCTCATCTTGAGTGCTAAAATCACGGTGTGAGGCTTCCTCAGTCAGAACCTGCCTGTCAGGATTACGATCACGACCACGATGATTCTCCATTGGATCTTAATGAACTCTGATACCAACTGACGCCGGGCAGAATATAGATTATTCTGGGGCGAGAAGTTTCAGAGGGATTTACGAGAAGAAAATAAGAAAGTAATAACGAGATAAGGAGTAGCCAAAACTGGGCTTAAACCTTATTGAGAAAAACAAGAGCGAGAAGAGAAAAATAGAGATATAGCCGTAACGTGGCTTAAGCGAAGCAAATTGATTCAATATCTAAACAACTTGTCCTAAACATCATCTAAGCATGAGTTTATATAGCACTCATATCCCTAAAAAAACTCTAAACCAATCAGAGTTAGTCCCCTGAAATTTAGGAACAAATTTAACCAACAAAACTTAGTTTCCTAAGATTTAGGAACTAACTAAACAAAAATATATAACCAATTAAAAAAACCCAACAAGACTTGGTTTCCTAAGATTTAGGAACAAACTAAACAAAAATATATAACCAATTAAAAAAAACCCATCAAGACTTAGTTTCCTAAGATTTAGGAACAAACTAAATAAAAATATAGAACCAATTAAAAAAATCCTAAATATATAAATCTGAATATTATTTTGGATCGTCTCCTGCATCACAAAGCCAAGATCATAGATTTGGAGAAGATGGGAAAAAAAATGAAGAGTCAGTTTCTTCCCTTCGATTATACAATTCCAGCGACTCTGTGCTGCAGTGAGGCAGGGCACAACGAATCGATTCCCATTATCGGAAGAAACCTCCCAAAAAAATTAAGGTTCATTGCACCTTCTCAAGAATAATGTCGATAGTGAGCCAATCGAAGCGATATTTGGAGAATGGAAGGGAAGAAGAGTGCAGATAATGGGTTGGGCCAAGATCTAATCAAGCACAATCAGATGGTATGGTTTCGAAGGAAAGAGTAGAAGAGAAGGCAGGTTGTTGGCGGAAAAGCTTCTTTGGCCTCTTTCTCACGCAATGGCCAAGAAGAAGATCCCTTCCTAGGCCCTGTCAACTATTCAAGAATCGGCCGAGCCATTGCCACTTCGACGGCCCTGGCAGCCTCGCACTAGAAATGCAAGCAATTACGGTGATACGGATAGAAGGGTTGATCCTCTTAGTGATAGGAGAGTCACGATAATCAGCTGAGCCGACGTGGAGGTCAATTCATGGGAGATCAACCTACGCGACAAACCCGCCTCATCTCCCCCATGTCCAATCGGATGGTCTGATCGGATTCTAATGCTGAAGTATCGGGTGGTCATCGACGAGAGCCTAGTCCCCTCGGGTCTGAGCGGATATGCCCGATCGAACACCAATGGAGCACCACCTGCCTAGGTCCCAAGAGGCACAGCTGCACGACACCAAGCAAGTTGGCACCAATCGAATTAGCTTGACAGGATCACAAAACTAGTTCTCTGATCTTCGCTCGGATCGAGCCGATCGAGCCTTCGTTAGGCATAAAAACCCTTAAATACCAAGGGACTGTAAATCTAATGGCTAATCTAAATATCACCCTCCAAAGCTCAGTGGGTCTGTTGGTCTACAGGCCCATTGAGCTCGTTGGCCCATAATCCCCTAGTAGGGACACAACCCAAAGCAAGGTTGTTAGAAGCACGTTGAATTGTATCTTGTAGATACGTGGAGATCATTATATCTGTAGTTGACAAGACCACTCAATACAGTCTAAACACGACAATTAGACACACCCATTTATTTGATGCAACGCCTCATGAATGCGTTGATTATTAGAGGTGTTATAAAAAGGGATCCCTTCTCCGCAAGAATTCACGCATCCTCTCTTCACTGCACAGTTTTCTTCTTTCTTGGAACTGACTTGAGCATTGGAGTGCTGCATCGGGGACCCCCCAAGCCTACTTGCTAACGTTCTTCTCCCTTTCGTGTTTCTACTAGTGGGGCAGGTTTTTTGCGTGCAAGGTCTTTCTACAGTTAACCTTCACCCAGCTCATTGGCGCTCCATCCTCACCGCTCTCCGATGGAATCATGTGGAAAGGAGCAGGAGACAGGAGTGGGAGAGATGGAGGACGGCGACGCCTCCGCCTTGGAAGCAAGCTCGTCGTCGTCGTCTCCTCACCCGCCATCACTCGCGAGGTGCTGCGTGACATGATGTCATCATCGCCAACCGTGACGTCCCCGCCGTTAGTCGCATCCTCTCATACGGCGGCAACGCCGAAATTGTGTGGAACCCCAACGACCCCACGTGGTTGATGCTGCATCGCGTCTGCGTTCCTCAAATGTTAGGCCCCGCAAGGCTCGACGCTATCTATGTGCTCTGTCGTCATGAGGAGCGGGCTTGTTCTCCGAGGGTGGCCCCCGCAGGTAGAGTTGATCAGCCACGTCGTCGTCAGGGCGTTCTTGATGCACGGTTGGTAGAACTAGATTCTGGAGGGCACCTCCTCCAAGGTGTCGATGGTGACGTGGCCGATCGGGACGGAGAAGTTTATAAACGAGAAGTTGGTGGTGGATTGAGTCCAGTGGTGATCCATATGATTTAGACAGGCCTCCATGAGGCCAGGGAGTGTCAAGGTCACTGGTAAATGTGGAGGTCAAAGTCAAGACCCATCGGACAGAAGGACTGATCATGCCAACCATTCTAGAAAGAGATAAAGTCCAATCGGACAACTTGAGAAGCCTTGGATGGAATGGGTAGGCAAGGTCGGTCGTACAGCTTGAGAAGCTCAGACCCGGCCGACCAGTCTCCTTTCAACCGAGCGGACGACCTAGGTGCGAGCAGGTCATTAAATAAACTTACCTCAGGAAGTCAGAAGGGTATAGCTGACTGGACCTGGATGCGGATCTGGTCGATCTCTATAATACGTAGAGGTTTACTAAACGGGCAAGGCCCTGCACAGGCTCAGATATCCTAACTAATGACACAAGCTCGACCGACCTATTAGAGTGTCAACTCATTAAGCCATTCAGTTAGCCAAGCTTTCAGGCCATATATCCCTAAAATGTCCTTCCAGAAGATGCGACCCAAAATGCCATTATCAAAAAGAAATAAAGGATAGATATGCAATAAAAGGCTGGTAATCATTATAATGACTTGATGTTATTGCTTCCATATACAAATATTACGATGTGACAATTTTATTTATGCTGGCATAACATCTCATTGGAGTGAGGGACATGAGAGAGATTATATATAGAGGTCCCTTCTCCAAAGTGCAGGTATGATTATCTTTTTGCTCCTCACTTCGCTCCACTTGCTTTTTGCTCACCATTGCTAGTTATTTACTTAAATATTGAAGTGTTTCTGCTGGGGAACCCCGGTCTGCTTCTAACGTTCTTTCTGTTGAGTCTTTGCAATTGTTGGTGGTCTTCTCGTGGTCAACATTTCCACCACATCACCGGACACCGAATATTAAGGATACATTACATTACAGTTTTAAAATTGTACCAAATAAAGTAATCAATGTTGTAATGTAATCCTAATTACATAATAAGGCTGATTACTGCTTACCAAACGTAACCTTACAGGCATTGAGTATCGGATTACTTTAGAAAATCTTTCCTCAATATTCTGAAACTCTAGTATTTTAGCAACGATAACCACGGTCACTTCTATTTCCTTCTAATATGAAGCATTTAACAATTTACCGCCTAATGTGCAAGTGACTACATCAGCTTCAGATATTACTGAAGGTTGAATAGTTATTTTAATTTTTTTATTATTTTTTGCTTATTACTTGATAATGAGAATGAGTAGTTTTGTTCATTTTGAGTTGCCTATGATAGACACACAAACTATTAGTGAGGAACAATATAATGAAGGCTCGTCTTGGTGATTGACATTGACTGATATTTTCTAAAATAATTTTCTTATTTTATTCTTATATTATTGAATATGTAACCTCACATAACTATCTTCATATATATATAGATATATATATATATATTATTTGCTTTCTATTTTAGTTATTATCTTGCTTTTGTGTCCATAGCTGATGTTGATATTTGATACACAAATAATGGTATCGAGTATCAACAACTATCTATTATCTTGCTATGTCAGATATTAATTTGCATTTTGTTTATGGAAAATGATAGAGAGAGTGAAAATGGGAGAGTGAAAAGCATAGTGAATGACGTGATACCTTGCATGCAGCAACCTCCGACGGGTTCATAATGTCTCCCAGGGTATAGTTTGATTCGGGGCGGCGGTAGAAGGCCGCCGATGGTATCCAAGCGATAATCGGACGTGTGCATGTAAAGTGTCACGTCATGTCACATCATTCACTATGCTTTTCACTCTCCCATTTTCACTTTCCCTATCATTGCTATTTGTTTATTTTAAGCTGATCTGTAATTGTAATACTCATTGTGATTTCAAGATTTTTATTAATATTTTACATATTAAGATTTTTAAGTTCTTTTAAAGATCTTATTGTTACACTCATTTTTTGTATAATTATTTTAGGTATTGGAGGTTTGAAGGGAAATAGATTTTTTTGGAATTTTTCAAAATGTCTACACTTTGCATATGAAGATTTTAGAGAAACAAATATTTTTGATGTGAATGAATGTTAATTTTGCTGGATGATAACTAAACTGTGGGCTTTCAAGTTTAATGATGTAGAGACCATTATCATGAACTACTAGATAATATTTTAATATATATGATTTTTTATTTTTAATATATTGTGTTTTGATTTTTATTAGCATTCATTAATATCTTTATAAAAAATATATACATTTTGAGAGGTCCGAATAAGTGATACCGTCGTTGTTGCCATTAACAACAATATGCTAAACCGTTGTTAAACAATTAAGGGAGTATTTGGGAGAGCTTCTGCTAGCTGCTTTTTAGCTTCTAGCCATGCAAAAGTGCTTTTGAGTGTTTGGGAATGTCAGATTCTGCTTTAACTTCTGCAACTTTTACTCAAAAGCTAGAAGCAACAATTTGATGCTTTTTTCTGCTTCTGCTTTTTTGCTTATGGTGTAGAATTAAAAGTTGACATTTATACCCTTAATAAATTTATTACTTTACATAATTACCATCCTATTTTTAAATAAAATCTTATATTTTTATATAATTTATATTTTCAAAAAATTTTATACATATTTGTATAAATTTATATAAATTTTATTATTTTATTATTTTTTATATTTTTATTAACTTTATATTTTTTTTAAATATATATATTATTAAAAAAAATAATTTTGATATAATATTTAAAATATAATATTAAATATATAAAATATTATAGATCATGTATCAAAATTATATTTAAATAATTGAAAAAAATTAATTTTGATAGTTTAAGGATATTATTGTCATTTAATTAAAAATTAAGCTTAAAAGTGATTATTCACCAAACACTCAAACTTTACCTTGTATCAGCTTTTGACTTCTATTTCCAAACACTGTATGCTTTAGCTTCTTACTAACTTCAAGATAATCACTACAAGAATCACTTTTCAAGAAGTAAAAGCTCTCCCAAATACTCCCTAAATGACATTAAATTACTAACGATGGTATAAATAACTATCGTTGTTGTCATTAACGACGGTATCTAAAGTCATTATTATCATTAACGATAGTATTTAAACCTGTTGTTACTATCACTAATGACGATAATGAATACTCTCTTTAAGAGCTATTAACGATGATATTTTGTTTTCCGTATCTAATCAATTCATGACCAATACTTTAGCTACAATCTCCTACCGTATTTAATACCATCATTGAATGACGAGAATTTCCTTTTGAATAATAGGAAATCCTATCTTTAAAGGGGTTTTTTTAGTAATGGTAAATTTTACAACCCTAATTAATTCTTTATATAACAAATTATTTTACCTATTTTAATATTATTTTAGACATCTCACTTGGCATGACATAATTTTATTACAAATACAAAACCAAATATGTTTCAAAAACAAAATATATGTACTTGTATGCATAATCTCACATATATTCCATATACCTCACACGTTTATGGCTAATTGATTAATTAGGGTTAGGCCTGGAATCAGGAGAGCAATTAGAGCATTGTTCTATATAGACCCCTATTACATTAACATTTCAAATGTTAATGTAATAGGGGTCTATATAGAACAATGCTCTAATGACTAGCGCGTGTGGTATAGCCGCTTTAAGGTCGGCGTCAAAATCTGGCAAAACCAATATGTCCGCTCTTTCCTAGTCATAGCATCCAAGCTAGTAGCTCATATAATTTACCTTCTCCGTATTGATTCTGGGATGGATTGGCAATAGCGCTGGAGCGAGCGCATCGCCTTTTACCACCTATTGCATTAACATAAGATGATTCTCTTCATTTTCCTTTTTATTTTTTAGAAAATCATTTTTTTCATTTCTTAAAAAATGATTTTTAATATTCTCTAATTTTTTTAGAAAATAATATATTTTTAAAGAAAAATGTAAACCAAACACTATTTTTTCAAAAATCATATTTTTTTGAAAAAGAAAAATAGACAAACCAAATACAGTCCCATACTTTCACCATTCCCCATTCAAAATGAACAAGTTCGCTTGCTTGTGATGATCTCCAATTTGGTTAAATCAGACACTATCCTCCTCTTATATATTTGATAGGTTATTCCTCATCAAGTTCAATCTGTTATAGTTAGAAGATTATTCAATAAAAATTATATTCAAGCAAAAAAAAAAACTGACTAATCGATGATATATACACGATATGTATTACCAGATATAGAGTGTCGTGTTTACCCCCTATTCTAAGCGTGTTGTACTCTTTATGATTGGATTTGTATCCGATCCGGATAGAATTGAGGTGATCATTAGCACTCACACATATGGTCTTGATGGAGTGTTTACCCCCAGGACTATGGTGCACCCTGGGACACTGGTCTTCTAAACCGCCCATCATGAGCGCTTCGTGATTTACCCTGGTGACTGATGGGAAACTTCCGTAGGGTCGGGCCGGTCACCCCAGGTTCAAATTGTCTGCTACATGGTTAACATTTTTTTTTTGATGGAGTGAAGAGATGCCCTGAGACTATGTTACAACGAAAGATGATTAGTTATCATCCCAAGCATCTACGGTTCGATCCTCTATTACGACATATTTTGCAAGAATTTTTTCTTCAAATAGGGTGTGAACCCTAGAACGTTGGACTTTTGACCGCCCACCACAAGCGCTTCCCAATTTACCCTGATAGTCGGTGGAAAACCTCCGTAGGATCGGGCCAGTCACCCAAGGTTCAACGTTATCCAACCTTGTTAATCATTTTTTTTACAGTGTGAAGAGATAGTTCGATCATAAAAAAATTTCCTCCAAATGAGTGGAGAGCCCTGGGACGCTAGGCATCTAGACTGCCCGCTACGAGTGCTTCTCAATTTACTTTGACGACCGATGAAAAATTTCTCGCTATTACATGGTTCATCATTCATTTTTTTTTAATAGTGTGAAGAGGCTCAATGTCCCACTCGATTCCCAAACGAGGACCTAAAGGCCATTCTATCTTACCTTATGTTTCAGTACACTGTTGGTCCCCTTCTATCTTAATGGGATCTTTTGACAATGGCATGTTTCATTAGAAATATTATGATGGCTTAAGAAGATCTCTACTCTTTTTATCGTTTTCAAAATGCCCTAATATCCCACTTCAGATTTGGAAATGACATGGTCAAAGAGCAAAATAAATTCAAAGAACAGGATCGAGAAAGACAAAATACCCGGAGATTTTGGCGATTGAGGGTTTGGCGAGTTGCCGAGACCGATCGATAATGACGGGGCGACATGCAGCGCCGAGTTAGAATGTCCGGCAGGAGAGAGGAAGAGGAAGGCGCTGAACGTTTTGGTGATGAAGAGAGGAAGTGGAATGTTTTGGCGACGAAGACGAAGGCAGTGAACATGTTGAAGATGAAAGTTTTGGGCGATGGAGACGAAGGCGGTGGATGCTTGGGCGAGAACGGGGTTTAGGTTTAAGGCTAAAAGTAATTAAGTTATAAAACTTTAGAAAATAAATATAGGAAAAGAAATAAATAAATATAAATAAAATCAAAGAATAAATTAATGAAAATAAAAATGATCTATTATAATTAAATAAATAAATATTTATTTTTAATATTTGGCCCACCATGATGAGAAGATATGAGGATTTGATGTTTCCCCCTTGCGCTGTTAATATTGTGTTTTAATAACGTGCTCGATCAACTGTTGAAAAATTTATTAACGACGTGGTTTTTTCTAACAAAAAGTAATAAGAAAAAATTTATTATTGAAGGTCTTGCAATAACGAAAGAAAATTTCATGTTAAATCATCGAAACAAAAACCATGATTGTTGATGATATTGAATCAACGGGAGAAAATATATATTAACAATGGATATTAAATTCAGTCGCTGTTGAACCAGCAATATTTTGATACTATCGATATTTTTTCATTATTATAAATAGCTTTCTAATGGTATTGAAAAATTAATTTAATTTACTAAACTACTTAATTCATATCATTTTCAGATTGGATGTATATTAATCGGAGTTTGAATCTCATCGAGTCTTATAGCAATGGGATCTTTTGACAATCGCCAAACTGTGCTCTAAGAGAAGGCTAACGATATTCATCCTGTGACAAGTGCAGCGACATCATGTTTTTTTAAATAATTGTTCAAATTTTATTTTATTTTTTAATTTGAGCTTAATTAGTTTGAACTAGATTAGCTTAAATATTCTCGAAGTCTTACTTCAAAGCTATTTGATTGTTTAAATTTTTATATTTATTAGTTAGTAAATTTGATATTAAAGATTTATTTATCTCTTATAATTTTTTTATTTTTTTATATATTTGACAAAATATTTATTAAAAAATATGATTAATAGGACTTATTTGTGGTCATTATTCTCAAATCACTCACATTTTTTCATTTATGAATATTAATAAATTTCATTAATTTTTTTTCACGAAAATCATCCATACATCGTCCTAGTCCTTCAAGGGAAATGATTTGAAGAGTGAATTTGGGAGAGTGAAAATTATAGTGAATGACATGCAGTTAATGTGTACATGTTCGATCGTCGATCGGACACCACCGGCGGCCTCTGATTGCCGTCCCGAATCAAACTATACCTTGGAAGGACGGTGAACTTGTCAGGATCGCCGATAATGGTGAACCCATCGAAATCGACGATCAATGATACGAGATCGCAATTGTGGCGATCCCCGACCGATTCACAGTGCCCCCCAGGGTATAGTTTAGTTCGGGACGGCGACCGAAGACCGCCGGTAATATCCGATCGACGATCGAATGTCAGACATACCGTCGATTGACGGTCAAAATTTTTACTAAGGCATTCACTTTCATTGTGAGTATCATTACTCGTCCTTCAAAATTAACATTAAGTCGGTCAATTTTTGGCAGCTGGCTCAATTGTTTGTAACTCGGTCGAGCATATTTTAGCGGCTTAAATATCGATTTTTATTTTTATAACACGTTAAATAGAGAATGCAAAGACTTCTACCGTTGCTCCATTGATAGCCTGAATTTTTATTTTAAATTAGTTATTGTGCAGTTGTGTGTAATATAATATATAAACTAATATAATAGTCGTGTGATGATGCATAAAAATCTAAGATAATTCAAATAACATATTTAGTAATAATATATATATGCTAATTTTTATTATTAAATAAAAAATTAAAATGAAAAGTAATTTTATTTCATCATGAATTAATGTCAATATAAGATATAGTATTATTTTTATAATATAAAATATTAATGGTGATCATAAGTTTTGTAAGGGTGATCGATGTGGATGCGATCTAAAGTTTACTTTACTTTGATAGAGGTGTGTCAGGCCTGTGCTATAGTGCAACACATAGGCGACACATAAAAATCCTAGTAGCAAGCTACTGTGATAGGTCATCCCCCATTTAAAAATTAATTTAATATCAAAGTAGACCAATAACACACATATCAAATATTAAACTGATAAGAATAGATACTACACTTGATCTTAGCAAAAGGCTGAGAAAGATATGAGTTGTTTTACCGTTCTTTGTCCATTTTTATAATTGCTCTGTGTAATTCGTCATGGTAACTTCAGATGTGGGACTATCATTTTTCTTATATCAAAATTATTTTTTGAATTATCTTTTTTCAATTTGATAAATTATTTTTTAAATTTTTAATTTTGGATTAAGATCTGAATTTTTCTGGTTAGGATTTGTACTTATATACTTTCTTTTGAATTTATATTTTTAATTATAAATTTTTATTTAGAAATTTATATAAAAATTTATATTCGATTTAGGCGGAAATCCTAAGTTCCCCGTGAATGTCACATCTACAATCTGCATGTAAAATTATGTTTCCTGTGAATGTCACATCTGTAATCTGCATGTAAAATTATGTTTTATAGATATTAATTGATTGATTGATTGATTGATGATTGATGATTGATTGATTGATAGATAGATATATGTAAATTTTATCTCATTTTAAGATAGTAATTTATTTAATTAATTTTTTTTTTAAAAAATTGAATTTCATAAATTATATTCTAAAATTTTAATTTTGAATTAAAATTTAAAATTTTCTTATATGATGAGTATTTATAGATTTATTTTTTTAATTTATATATTTTTTAAATTTATGATTTTATTTTTGAAATTTTTAAAATTTGAAGAATTAAATTGTTAATAAATCTTGAAATTAACATAATTTAATTTTAAATTTCATTAAATAATTAAAAATTGATTAATAAAATGTCCATATTCTCAAATAAATAGTAAAATGACTGACTCACTTGCAATTCATATGTTAAATAATATGTTGCATGTGCCAAGTGTTAGAACTTGGATGGCTAGAGAGGGAGGATGAATGTAGCCAGACACTTAACTTTTAGCACTTTTCAAGTTTTCTGCACTTAAACGATTAGTAGCACAGTGGAAGCAAACAAAAACAGAGTTGCAGAAAACTACACCCTAAGCTAAGAACAAATGCAAGAATGCTAACAAGAGGATTTACAAGGTTCGGGGATAACTTGCCCCTACTCCTTGGCGTGCCCTTAAGGTGGGCGATCCTTTGATCATCGGCAGATCAAGCCCCGAGAAATCCGGATAAAATGCAACCTCCTACTCGATGGAGTAACCTCTCCACAACGTTTCAAGATGATGAAGTATAAAGTACATAAAACACAAGAAGGATCTTACTTAGCACTTAGAACCACAAGAACACAAGTAAACTTCTCCCGAGCTCCACCCAGCGCAGATCTCACGCAAGAAACCCCTTCTTCGTGTCTTCTCGCTGATGGACTCAAGCTCCTTGTTTCTTCTTCCAAGTGCCCAAGTAACAGACGGTTGCTCAAGAATCATAGTAGTGTAATCGCAAGTGTAGAGCAAGCTTTTGATGATGGAGAACTGATAGCTCAGCAAGAACTCAAGCAAGAAATCTGTCCAGCAAAAACTACTCAGCTCTTCTCCGCTACGCAGCTTAATCAGCTTCCATCGTCAGGTCAACCTTCCTCTGCAGCAGCTCCCAGCTGCTCTCCTGCAACAGCCAGCTATCCCTGACCTCCTCTGAACTCACTGAATCCCTTCCAGTCGAGCCCCAGGTCATCAACTCCTCAGCCGTTGCAGCTCACGCCCGAGAACGTTGCAACCTGCTGAAGCAAACAGCCAAAACTGTTGTAGCGAAAACCTTCTTTTGACTTCCCTTGAATAATCCCTGAGTCACCTGCACACTTAGCAACACATTTGGGCAGCAAATCAACAGAAGATCAAAGCATCTGAACATATCAGTGGAGTATCATGTTAGTGATATGAGAGAAGTGTCCTAAGGCAATTGCCTTATGATTGTAAACATTTATTTTAATAAATGATAATTCACTATTTGAGTATACATGTTTGTGTATTTGATTGGGATCTTAAACTCATCTACTGAATGTCCGCAATACAACTCACAACATAAGAGAATTTGTGATGGGATCACAACTTGTGATTATCTCTAAATGTGCAAATGTGAAGTATTGAAAATATCCCCAGTCGATGAATTGATAAAAATGGACACTGTCAATTCTGTTGAGACTAGCATGGGTTATTCTCTAATCAGCTGATTCTCACTAGCTGGTGACATTGGGATGTCCGGAGATAAACATGGATGTTAGTTAAGGGAACTAGTTCATTGGAGTGACTAGCTGTAAAACTTTATATGGTTATCTATATAGATATGTCAATGAAGTTCTTACTGCAGCTTAAGTGCGATGTTCCTTTGACTTGCGGTGTTCAAGTCATCTTGGTCATGGAGACTTATACTTTAACATCTTAAGAAAGCATCTCCAAGGAGGTGTGGACCCAGGATGATTGGGTATGAGCCGAAGTGCCCGAAAATATTTGAACAGCCTACAAAGGATTCACCACTCCTTGTGAGGAGATGTATACCCAGGCCTATCGTCGGATTGTTACTCAAAACCTCTGGCCAGAGTATCCATGTTAAGAGTGCGAGTCTCTTAAATACATGAGAGCAATTAGAAATCCAAAGGACGAGAAAGACACTACTTGGGCTAGGTGTGACGTAGTCAGCCTAGTGGGGACTGACACAAATAGACCGTGTCCTGAACCAAGTGGGTATAAGATGGTGAAAGGAATGGGGCACGATTCATTAGAGCTACTGAAGGGTTTCAGAATAATTTCTTCTGAGGTCAAACCGTTGATTTTTCGATTAATTGGGGGTCATGATGCACTACTAGGTGTCACTCATGATCGTTCTATAATTAGTTGATTATAGACGGCCAACATAAATCGAAAGCCTATTTAGTCACATGCACTACGAGTAATCCGAGGGATTTAAAACGAGTTGAAAATTGGATTTTCCGATCAAGAGAAATAAGTCGAATCTGAGTTAATCAGAGGCGCAACGGAAACTTAAATGGCTAAGTCTTTTGAAGGCTTAATGGGCGAATTAAATGAGTTTAATTCGCGATGGAACCGGCCTGGTTTGGCTGGCCATTAAAAGGGGAATAAACCAATTTAATTGGTTTATTTAATAAAATAAATCTAGCGCGATTTGTTTTATGAATTATGGATAAATAAATTGATATATAAAGAAATTTATATAAAGAGATTTATAAAAAATTTGTAAAAATTTATTCTTTTTATGGAAATTAAAATGAACCATGAATTGGTTTAATTTTAATTTATAAAATCAATTATGAATTGATTTATCCATGATAAGAAAATTTTATACAAATTTTATTCCATAATTAAAAGAGAGAAGTAATAGTTTTATTATAAAATTAGTTATAATAAAACTTGGTTTAAAACGGAATAATTCATAAGAGAATTTATAGAATAAATTTGTTATGAAAAATTTCGTTAAGAGGGAGACTTGGCAAGGGAGATGCTACTATATAAAGGAACCAAAGGCAAACCCTTAGTTCTAATCGAGTAATCAAGAGATTAGAAGCATCCTCTCCCTCTCTCTCTTATTCTCTCTTCTCTTCTTCCCTCTCCCTAGCTAGGGCCGGCGCCCACTTAGGGTAACCTAGGGCCGGCGCTCCTTTGTCAAGCTAGGGCCGGCGCACCTCCTTCCCAAGGTAAGGTTGCCGTGAGCCATCAAGATGAAGGAGAAGCCAACAAGGAAGAAGAAGAAGCGGATCGCGACTCCTTTCTTCACGGAATTTTGATTCCGTTTCTTGTTGGTAAGTTTCCATTCTTTTCTCTTGTTCTTTTAGTTGTGCCTTCCGAGAATCTAGTAGTTCTCGTCGGCACAAAACTCGTGACTTTGCGAAGTCATCCCGAAGAGAACTCGGCGTGGACGCGAATAGAGGCGGAGCTTCCAAGGGACGCTACGGTTGGATCTCGTCCCTTACTTCGAGTTACGAGAGGTACTTAGTAAATTAGTTTACTTTTCCGCAAAGTTTTAATTTATGATTATGTCAACACATCATAAGGTTGCATGCTAGATACATGGTTAAAATAATTTAGGAAATTATTTTATGCTAATTCTTCCGCTGCACGTAAAAATTTTAAAATTTTACGAACCCGTATCCTTGTCGACATGCACCCGGTCCCAACAGTCAGTGGTGATCAAAGGTGTTCAGAGCGCGATCAGAACTCTGACAGCGGATTTTTAATTAAAGTGATCGGTCACCGGACCGATCCAGGGCTCATGGATCGGTCACCAAACCGATCCACCGCTTTGCTGGGACTCCCAGCTTTCGCGGCCACACGAGCCTGATCGGTCACCCGACCGATCAGGCTGTGACCTGATCGGTCACCAGACCGATCAAGAAGCTCCCTGACCGATCAGGCTCCGGCCTGATCGGTTATAAGACGGAGTCCGCGACACTTGATCGTTCACCAGAACGGTCTGAACAGTGTTCCAGATCGGTCACCAGACCGATCAGGAGCAGATCAGTAAGGTTCCCAAAACCTACTGGATGCTCCCTGATCGGTCACCGGACCGATCAGGAGCAGAGTAGCAGGGGAACTCAACTCACTGTGTGCTCCCTGATCAGTCACCAGATCGATCAGGAGCCGAGCAGTGAGTAAATTGCACACTCCCTGATCGGTCACCAGACCGATCAGGAGCCGAGCAGTAGGTTCCAGCTTCACTGTATGCTCCCTGATCGGTCTCCAGACCGATCAGTCATCACTGGATTGGTCACTAGACCGATCCACTAAGGAGCACCGTGCCAACCTCCCTGATCGGTCACCAGACCGATCCATGGACTACAACCTAGCCCTCTAAGCTAGGACCTGGCCCTCCAAGCCAGGATTTCATCAACCTAGCCCTCCAAGCTAGGACCTGACCCTCCAAGCCAGGACCTTTTCACACCTAACCCTCCAGGTTAGGACTTTTCAACACCTAGCCCTCCAAACTAGGAATTTTCACACCTAACCCTCCAGGTTAGGACTTTTCAACACCTAGCCCTCCAGGCTAGGACTTTTCCACACCTAACCCTCCAAGTTAGGACTTTTCAACACCTAGCCCTCCAAGCTAGGATTTCTCCACACCTAACCCTCCAGGTTAGGATTTTCCAGCACCTAGCCCTCCAAGCTAGGATTTTATCCAACCTAGTCCCACTAGGTATGCCTAGTCCACGACCAGGACTTAATCCCAATCATCTTATCAACCTAAACTAAAATCGGTGTCAATACCAAAACAACAATCAGGGTCAGACTGCATCAACACCAAGATGCCTAACTTGCAATTCATATGTTAAATAATATGATGCATGTGCCAAGATGCCTAACCTTAGTAATTCATTTTATATAATACTATTATTTTTTTAAGCAAAACATGTCTTTCAAGTGCTAATGTCTATATTCTTTTTCAACCATAACTAAAGCATGCATTAGTATCCCTTCAATTCTAGCTGAGATGCTATAGAAAACACGCTCAAAGTAGATGAACAAACTTTATACTTCTACGAAACAATTATAAGTACTATCCAGTTACCATAGTGAAAATAACTGCTTACGGTGTGTGGTAATTAGGCACCAGACTCGATCCGATTGTGCACATTCTTTGTACACTTAAACAATGGTAGCTCATGATAGAAAATTGGGTCGAAAGATCTCAACATAAAATCATAATCTCTATTCCATTTTTAAAAAATAATAAACATAATAATTAATCAAAGTTAAGGAAGCGTATCAGAATCCATAGTTTACAATCGATCCTGAGATATAATCTTCAATTTGCAGACTTTCTTAGGTTTCCATAGAGTTTTGTCGATGGGGAACAAACAAAAACATCATTTTGCAAACTTGGGACCATAATCCCTTATTTATAGAATCCAAATGTTACTTATTTCTAATTTGGCCCCTCAACAAATTAGAATTAGCACATGGTATTTATATTATTTTATTTATAACAATTAAGCCCTTAAGTCAAATTATATAATTCCAAAATTAAGATCACATTAATTTTTGACTTATTTAATTGATGACATTCAACATTTATAATTACAATTATGTCCTTAAAATTCTAATAATCTCCCACTGGGTCATATGCGTAAACTTATAAATGTGTTAACCTTAATGAACTCAAAACTTTTGTCAACATAACCATAGGGCTTCCTTAATAATCTCATCCATTAATCATATAAATATAGGATCAATGCAGTCTTCGTTGTATCTTTCACAACTAAATCATCAATGGTCACGTATATCAATATAATCAAATATAGATCAATTATGAATTTATGGCATAAAAATTACATGCAAGGTGATCTATTCATGTCAATTTTCAACTGATCCTCCTTAACCAAAGTGAGATCAAAATTTTAACTTAAGTTATACAAATTATAATAAAGTAAACATTAAAACTTTATATCTGATCAGAAAATCTCTAAATACATAAGTTTCAGAGACATAATCAAATATATATAGAAAACATATATAGTACAAACTCTCACTAGATCTAGATTTCACCAAACTGAATAACACTCATATGAGTGGTATGCTCATAAAAGACATTGGGCGGTAGACCCTTCGTCAAAAGATCTGCTATCATGGAGTTTGTACTTATGTGCTCTATCAAAATTTGTCCACTTTGTACTATTTCTTTCACAACAAGGAACTTGATATCGATGTGCTTCGATTTTGTCGAGCTTCTAATACTGTTGGAATACAATACAATTGATCTATTGTCACAAAATAATTTCAGTGGTTTCTCAATCCTTCCCAAAATGCGCATCCCATAGACAAAATTTTTCAGTCATATTCCATGATTAGATGCCTCATAACAGGCTATAAACTCTAGTGCCATGGTGGAAGAAGCTATCAGTGCCTGTTTAGCACTTCTCCAAGAGATAGCTCCGCCAGCCAATAAAAAAACATAGCCTGAAGTGGATCTCATACTATCTTAACATCCAGCAAAATCAGAGTCGGAATATTTCATGATATCAAGAGTATCTGACCTCTTATGTGTGAGCATGTAGTCACTAGTTCTCTTTAAATATCTCATTACCCTCTTTGCTACTTTCCAGTGATCCATTCCTGAGTTGCTTAAATATCTGCCTAACACTCCAACAATGTACGCAATATTCGGGCGTGTACAAACTTGAGCATACATAAGACTTCCTACTACTGAAGCATAGGGAATCTTTTGCATTTATTGAGTCTCGAGGCTTCCTTTAGGACACTGTTTAAGACTAAACTTATCTCCTTTAGCGACTGGGGTGTTTCCTAGTTTGCAATCTTGCATGCCAAATCTTTTAAGCACCTTATCGATATAGTTCTTTTGTGATAATCCAAGAATACCTCGAGAACGATCTCGATGTATTTGGATTCCTAATACAAAAGATTTATTAACAAGATCTTTTATTTCAAAATATCTAGATAGAAATTTCTTGGTATCGTTTAACATACATATATTATTTATGACAAGCAAAATATCATCAACATATAAAACTAGAAAAATATGTTTGCTCCCACTGAACTTATGATGCACACAATCATCTACCACATTCACCTCAAAACCAAATGATCAAAGATGATTATTTGATGAAATTTATGGTACCATTGACGAGAAGTTTGCTTTAACTTATAGATGGACTTCTTAAATTTGCAAACCATACTCATTGGATCCCCCGATATAAAGTATTCTGGTTGCACCATATAGATTGTTTCCTCAATGTCACCATTGAGAAAAGCTATCTTGACATCCATCTGATGGAGTTTCATATCGAAGTGTGCAACAAGTGTCATGATTATCCTAAAAGAGTCCTTCGTTGAAACTGGAGAAAAGGTCTCTTTATAGTTAATCTCATATTTTTTTAGTATAATCTTTAGCTACAAGACGTGTTTTATATCTTTCCACATTACCATTTGAATCTCGATTGATTTTAAAAATCCATTTACAACCAATGGGTTCACACCTTCTGGTAATAGGGCAAGTTCCAAAACTTTATTATCTTGCATTGACTTATACTCCTCATTCATTGCCTCAATCCACTTTTGAGAATTTGAATCGTGCATGGCTTCACGAAAGTTGATTGGATCATCCTCCGTCATGCCATCATTTTTCTCATGTTCTTGGAGTAGTACTATGTAATCATCCGAAACAACACTCCTCCTTTCTCTAGTGGATCTACGTAAAGGCACTTGTTCTTTATGCATTGGTTCATGAGGTTGTTGAGTTTGTTCTTCTGGGAGTTGATTGACAATATCTTGTCATTCTTGTATTGCATCCTGATCACTAACAGGAATAATATCCTGATAGTGATCAGAAGCAATCATAGGAATATAAACTATTTCCTCTTAAAGAGTAGTAGGAATATATTCCTCCTCAAAGACAATGTCTGATACTTTATTCTTCCCCCCAAACTCAATATCCTCAAAAAAAACATTGCAGTTCCCGTCTCAAAGATAGTTTGTACTTTGAGATCATAAAACTTATAGCCCCTTGATCGCTCAGAATATCCAATAAAGCTATTCCAGTGACCAATTTATTTTCATATGGCATGTACGATCTAGCCTCAACTCGACATCCCCAAAAAAATGTTTTAAACTTGGCTTTCTCTTTGTCCAAAGTTCAAAAGGTGTTTTAGTAGCTGCTTTAGTGGGTGCTCGATTTAGAATGTAAGCTGCTGTCTTTAACGCTTCTCCCCAGAGTGATATTGGTAAAGTTGAATGGCTAATCATACTCCTTACTATATCCTTTATAAGAGTCTGATTTTATCGTTTAGCTACACCATTCATGCTTGGCAAGTCTAGTATGGTGTACTATGGGACGATTCCACACTCCTCTAGGTATTGAGCAAAAGGTCATGGGCGTTGCTCACCTGAACTATCATATCTATCGTAGTATTCACCACCACAAACAGATATGACTTTCTTAATTCTTTTATCGAGTTGGTTTTCGACTTCAACCATAAATGATTTGAAAGCATCCAATGTTTGAGTCTTTTCATGAATAAGAAATATGTATGCATATCTAGAATAATTATCAATGAATGATACAAAATATTGTTGACCATTCCAAAAAGGTGTTGGAAATGGTCCACAAACATCTATATGTATCAATTCCAATATTTCTATAGCTCTATATGCACTTTCTTTCTTTCTTTTAGTTTGTTTTCCCTTAATGCATTCAACACAAATGTTTAGATCCGTAAAATCAATGAAATGTAAAATTCCATATGATATAAGTCGTTCAACTCTATTTCTAGAGATGTGCCCTAAACGTTTATGTCATAATGCACCTAAGTTTTCAATATTAAATTTACGCTTAGTACAACGTGATTCCACATTTAGGGTTTCAATATAAGAAACATTTATATCAAGCATATAGAGATTGTCATAAATGATAAGTGAACCAGTTCCAACAATAGTAGAATTAATAGATAAACTAAATTAACTATTTCCAAACGAACAATAATAACTTAATTTGTCCAAATGAGAAACAGTACTAGTAGGAACAAGAGTAGATATTATTTATCAAGTTTCATTTGCTACTAATGTTTCTGCTAAGTGTTTCATGTCAAAAGAAGAAGAGTCCACCCTTTGGCACCGGAGGCTAGCACATGTGAACATGAAGAACATCCGGAAGTTGGCCAATAAGGGACTAGTTCGTGGCTTACCAAGCATCAAGTATGAGAAAGATAAACTTTGTGATGCATGTCAAATGGGTAAGCAAACAAAATCTACACATAAATGTAAAAGCGATGTAAGTACTTCTACTGCATTAGATTTACTTCACATGGATTTATTTGATTGTAGTACTATCATATCATTGAATGGAAGTAGGTATTGCTTTACGATCATTGATGATTTCACTAGATATACATGGACCTACTTTTTAAAATATAAGGACCAAACTTTAGATGTTTTCATTTCTTTTTGTAGAAGAGTTGAAAATGAAAAATCATTAACAATTAAGACAATTAGAAGTGATCATGGAGGTGAATTTCAAAATCAAAGGTTTTTAGAATTTTGTTAAGATAGAGGGTATAGGCATGAGTTCTCTACTCCTAGAACACCACAACAAAATGGTGTTGTAGAAAGGAAGAATCGTGTTCTACAAGAGGCTGCACGAAGCATGCTTAATGAGTACTCACTCCCGAGTTACTTATGGGTTGAAGCTGTAAATACAGCTTGCAATGTGCAAAATCGAGTCCTCATTCATAGGTTTTTAGGAAAGACTCCTCATAAACTTTGGTTTGGAAAACCACCTACGGTTAAACACCTTAGGGTGTTTGGTTGTAAGGTGTTCATTCTAAACACCAAGGATCATCTGGGAAAGTTCACGGCGAAGGCTGATAAAGGGATACTAGTTGGGTATTCCCTCGTTAGCAAAGCCTATCGAGTCTACAACAAGAAGTCTAGACTGGTTGAAGAATCTTCTGATGTTGTCTTTGAAGAAATTCCAAAAGTCAATGGTCTACCAGAAGACGAAGTCCAGTTCGAACTTAGGACACTAAGTTTGAATGAAAGTCCAAATGTTGTTGATGGTGATGAATCCGATGACGGTGAGCCTAGACAACCCATTGATCAGTCGAATCCTGAGGCTGAGCATGTGTCTAGTGAATCCATTCAATAAGCACCACCAACACCGAGGCAAACTAGATTAGCCTCTAGTCATCCCCAAGACCAAATTGTTGGAGACATCCACCATGGGGTTTAGAACTAGATCATTCTTCCGGAATGAGGCTAATGAAGTTGCCCTAATTTTCGAAATTGAACCTAGAAAAATTGATGAAGCATTAAATGATCCCGATTGGATCATTGCAATGCAGGATGAACTAGGTCAATTTGAAAGAAGTCAAGTTTGGGACTTAGTCCCTAAACCTAAGAAGACCACCATTATTGGAACCAAATGGGTCTTCAAAAACAATTGAACCATAAGGGAGAAATCATTAGAAACAAGACACGCTTAGTAGCCAAGGGCTATAGTCAAGTTGAAGGCCTTGATTATGATGAGACCTATGCTCCCGTGGCACAATTAGAATCCATCCGATTGATGCTTGCATTTGCAGTACACCGTGGCTTCAAATTATTCCAAATGGATATAAAATCGGCTTTCTAAATGGTTTGATTAAAGAAGAGGTCTATGTCGAACAACTTCCGGGGTTTGAGAATACCGAATTTCCAAACCATGTGTACAAGCTCAAAAAGGCACTTTATGGCCTTAAACAAGCACCCCGGGCTTAGTATGAGCGGTTGTCGACATTCTTAATTGAGAAGGGCTTTGTAAGAGGCCAAATAGACCCTACACTATTTCTACGAAGAGATGTGATAATATCTTTGTAGCCCAAGTGTATGTCGATGACATAATCTGTGGCTCAAACAATAAGGTTATTTAAATGAGTTCATTGGACACAGGAGAGTGAATTTGAAATGAGTCTAGTGGAGAGTTGACTTTCTTCCTTGGATTTGAAATCAAGCAAACTCGCGATGGTATCCATGTGCACCAATCAAAGTATAACACAAGAAATGCTTCGAAAAACTCAATATGAGTGATTCAAAGGAGGTAACCACTCCCATGGCCACAAACACAAGATTAGACAATGATGAGAGTGGTAAACCCGTTGATTTGACTCAATACCGAAGCATGATAGGTAGCTTGCTATACCTTACAGCTAGTCGATCGGATATTCTATTTGCTGTAGGTATGTGCGCTAGGTATCAAGTGTGTGCCAAGGAATCTCATTTGATTGCTGTTAAGCTAATTTTGAGGTATCTCAAAGGCACAATTGGAGTCGGTCTATGGTACCCCCGTACCGAAATCATTTGATTTAATTGGTTATACGGATTCCGATTACGCTGGATGTAAGTTGGACCGGAAAAGCACAAGTGGGGGTTGCCAATTTTTAGGTTCATCTCTAGTAAGTTGGTCAACTCGGAAGCAACATTGTGTTGCTCTCTCCACGACCAAGGCCAGAGTATATCGCCATGGGAGAGAGCGTATCACAATTGTTGTGGATGATACATACTTTAGAGGATTATAGATTGAGTTACAAGGGTGTGCAATTGTTATATGATAACATTAGCACAATTAACTTAACCAAGAATCCAGTCCATCATTCTAGGACCAAACATATTGAGGTGCGTCACCACTTCATTAGGGATCATGTAGCTAGGGGAGATATTGTACTCTCGCATGTAGAGTCCAAATCTAACCTATCTGACATTTTCACTAAACCACTCCCTGAAAGTGAATTTAGTTTCCTAAGAAGGGAGTTGGGAATGTGTCGTGCTTCATGAATTTCAAATTGCATTCAGACCCTTCATAATTATTTCGAAACTGTTGGGAAACAATTGGGTAACTTTGGGGACATCTCACATAAACTATAAGGTTTAACAAAATGTTTTTGTTTGCTAGATATGGGGTGAGATGTTAGGATCAACTCAATTTCTCAAAATGTCAATGCATCCCTTGAGAACATAAGTTGACGAGATAATAATCACTTCGGTGACCAGTATGGGGAAAACCAATGCATAACATATGTGTATTTGGTCCATGATCATACTTGGACATTCCAATCAAGGAAACTTGATTGGAAACCTGAATTTGATACAAACTTAGTTGAAATTGCTTGAATGATTGTTGATTGAGGTTGACTCCATTTGTATGGATCTAAGTGATTGTTGAACCTATAAGGACCTTTGATCTTTGTTCAAGGATCAATTCTAGCAATGAGATCATGTCCAAGTTCGATAAACTTCATCAGATCTCGTTGAAAAGATTTCAGAAAATC